>MU728625.1:4281-85801 GCA_026770625.1 Nicotiana glauca
CAAGTATAATTGTCCAGTATAATATACTGGAGTTTGGAGCACTGGTGCTCCAGTCTCCCGCAAATTTTACAGGAGTTAGCAAAGTATACTGGTCCAGCATAATATGCTGGAGTTCGTACACAAATGCACTAGAACTCCCGTATATTATACTGGACCGGTCCCTGTTGCAGCAAAATAGTGGCTATTTTTCATTGACTTGCTAAATGCTGACTATTTTTCATTGACCACTGTGAAAACTGGCTATACCATGATATTTTAACCCTGTATGAAGGACAGAGTTTTCTCCCGTGTTTTGGCCTTTCTGTTGATAACTTTCGTGTTTAAGTAATTAAATAATCCATGACCCTCACTTAATTAATTTTAATCCTTTAGAAATCGAAGTGTGCCATTGGTTGAATTTTTCATGGCCCTCGCAAAGTAGAAAATTGTAGTTGCCTTAGGTTTGCCCTTTTAAATAATAAAAATGAGACGAGCCTCGCCAAATAAAACGCACAAACTGCAGGGCCCTCATAAATGTATATATTAAAAATACTTAGACTTCGGGATGGGCCGTTTATCTAATTACACGGCCTTCCCCAAAATAATAACGCGCTAGTCTCTTTAGGCACGTGTTTAATAAATTTACCTCCCTAAAATCGGTTGTACATTTATGTGACCCAAATCCAAATCTCAACGGAGTCGAGATGTGTCAACAACCACGGGTGCATTCATGTGATGTGGTTTGAGACGCATTTTCACGACGTTGCAATTCTTTTAAAAAAAATAATAATAAAAGCGGCTAAAAGTTAAAATTTGCATATAAGTTCAAAAATGTATAAAAATCAGATAAATAAGCTAAATAAGACAGTTGAGCGACCGTGCTAGAACCAGGAACTCGGGAATGCCTAATACCTTCTCCCGGATTAACAGAATTCCTTATCCGGATTTCTGCTTCGCGGACTGTGATACAGAGTCATTCTTTTTCTCGATTCGGGGTTCAAACCGGTGACTTGGGACACCATAAATCTCTCAAGTGGCGACTCCAATATCTTAAATAATAAATCCCGTTTCAATTATTATTTAATTGAAAAAAACTCCCTTTACTACGCCCTTCGGGGGTTTAGTAGCGAAAAAGAAGGTGTGACACCGGTGGACTGGAGTGCCTGCTATGGATCTACCTACAATCATAACACGAATGTAGAGCCCCCAGAAAAAGGGATGTCACTACATTTGAATTGTACTGGTATGCATAACTAAACACCATATTACTAGAAAGAACTATCAAACAGATACAATCAAATAATATGGGCAAATCAAAGAAGCAATTCATATAATCTTTCATACAATTTTCACAACATAGAATATCGCATTTTTGTCACATGTTCACCACTGGACACTCATGGCCACCATCATCACATCGTTTCCCCTTTCCAACATTCGTTTTACAATTGTGATCATGGACACATATATGAAAGATAATTCAAGTTGCAATCACAGATAGTGAGCACATAGCTAGCATGAATAATTCTTTGTTTCAATATCGGCTTATAGCCTAAGTATTTCAACACATAACCGTTCTTTTTATCATTATCTAATTATCAAGATTGGTACATCATTCACATTGGGGCACGTCCTTCACGAATATGTATAGATATATGCAAATCAATTAATGCATAGTAATAATAAATACACTAGTCAATTCAACTCTTACCATACTTTCGTAAATGACCACGGAGCTTAATTTCTAATAAAAGGGGGGTTTTAGCCATCCATACCTCAATAAAGCTTTCCTTACTCTTTTACAAATTTCTGGAACTCTTAGCACATCGATCTATTGAGTAAAAATTACAAATTAAATCGAGAATTAGAGATGAAATTGAGACTCTAGCTTGGTTCAAGCATATTGACAAACCCTAGAGGGGCAATATGATCTTAGGTCCCTTTTTGAGAGCAATTCATATCAATTTGTACCCCTCTTTAATTCACCACATCCCACTACTCTAAGGTTTAACATGCATGCAAGGAATCCATTGTTATGCCCATGAATAACCTCACTAGTGACCCCCCCTTATATCTGAGAATAGAACAAACAAGAGTTGGGGTGATAAAGTATTACCTCTTGAGATTAGGGATGGCAATGGGACGGTATGGGTGCGGGGCGGTGCGGGTTTAGACACATGCAGGGCGGGGCGGGTTTAAACATATGTGGGTGTGATGCGGGGCGGTGCGGGTCAAAATAAAAAGAAATTAAATCTATGCGGGTGTGGTGCGAGTGCGGGTTTAAAAACTTCATCAAAGAAGGAAACTCAATTTTCTGGCTTTCTAAAGATGAAATTGAAAATAATTTCATGTCAGTTAGTGCTTCAAAAACAGTACCGAAGTGCTTCAATTCTTTACTTTTTCCACTCTTTAATTTTCATTATTACTATTATTTAAATAGAATATGTTTGGTAAAATATACTTAAATACAATTCAGTATTCTACTAAAAAGTACTTCAAAATTAAAGAAAGTACAAAACAAACATCCGAAATAACGACAAATTAAAATATAGAAATACGTAAAACCATTACAAATTCATCCAATATTTTATTCAAAATTGCTAAAATTCCTAGATTGGATAAACGTAATAAAATTCGAATTAATGTCATTATAGTCGCAAATCTTCGTGATACAATTTGAAAAGAATTGACAGTGGAGACATTAGCCATGGCGAAAGATTTAAAACTAACAAAATGAAGAAAAACAGTTATGTGGGGCGGGGCGGGGCGGGTGGACGTGGGTGTGGATGCAGGGCGGGTGAATGCGGGTGCAACTATTATATGGAGCGGGGCGGGGCAGGTTGAAATTTTGCGGGTTAAGAGAAAACCCGCCCCGCACCCACACCGCCCCGCACCGCTTGCCATCCCTACTTGAGATGAAGGTCTAGAGGTCTTCACTTGATTTTGTTCAAGGATTTAGCCCAATCATATGGAGTAATTTGATGGGGAGACTCTCCCTATCTAAGAACCCTCTCTCTCTCTCTCTCTAGAAATGCTCAGAAGAATGCTCAAAATGAGCTATAACACCGGATATATCGATATGGAAGTCGGGATAAACATTAGAAAAAATGGAGCCCCGAGTCAAATATGCGATCGCATTTGCGATCGCAGAGTTAACATGCGGTCCGCATAATTGACCGCAAAATGCTCCCCAAAAACTAAACATTCTGACTCAGTATGCGGTAAGAATGCGGTCCGCATTTGTGTTCTGCGGTCGCAAAGTGCGCCTCAGAACTGACCCTCACAAAATTCAAAGGAAAATATGCGACAATTATGCGGTCCGCATTTTGATTATGCGACCGCATTTCGACTTCAATTTTAACCAACATTCTGCCTCACTCTGCGGCAGATATGCGGTCCGCATTTCGATTATGCGACCGCTTTCTAGACCGCATTTTTTGTATTTTTCTGGAAACTTATTCTTGCCTTTTTAATGCATTATTCAATCCAAAAAGGTCCGCGCCACGGCGAGCAAGCTCGCCGCGAAGCATATTTATTAATTGCTAACACATGCTCCTAACTTGGCACCACGGGATCTGGGTTTTCGAGTAGAGATTTCACGGGGGCCTTACATGAACACCCATTTGAACTTGAGAAAGCCAAATCGGGCAAAGTCAATCAAACTACTGAGAGGCATAGAGTGAGCACTTATGTGTAATGGTTATATCATGATAACAATCATAACAAGTTTGCCTTGAATTCTCGATACCCATTAGATATCCACCTAGGCGAAAGTCACTTCCCTAGTACCATTTAATCTTTGCAAACAACAAACAAAAATAGTGTACATAGCCTATTCTAGAATATTATAGTATAACATTAGAAGTATAACCAATCATGACCATATTTGGAGGTGCAATTTAGAACAACACGCACATCTATATTAGTTAGATACCTAAATCCAAATCAATTAACTCCCCATGGAAATTGATCCCAATCTTTGTTGGGTAAAACTGCATTGATCATCCTTGCCACTCGATAGTGGTACAGATTTGGAACCGATCAATTTTTGGCGCCGCTGTCAGGGCGTTATATGATTTTATCTATCTATCTAACTATTTGTGTGTCTTGTTTTTATTTCCTTCTGATTTTTTAATTTGTTTGTGAATTTCTCTTAGGTAAAATATGGCTCTTAACAATGATGCTCCCAGAAATGTTCTTTTGGGGGAGGAGGTAGAAGATGATAATGTTGGTTTGGTAGGTTTTGGCATCTTGTTTAGAAGTTGGAAATTCACTAGTTTCAATAGGCTTGAATTTGGGTTTGATTCATGTTTTTGATGTTTTTATGTGATTTGAGGCTTCGACTAAGTCCGTAACGTATTTTAGGACTTGTTGGTACGTTTGGTCAAGATACGGGGGGGCCTCGGGTGTGATTCAAATTGAATTATGAACATAAGGAAATTCCATTATGCTTCAGTTCTAGTGCATTCGCACCTGCGGTGGGAGTGGCCGTAGATGCAGCAAAGCAGATGCAGCCTTATGATTGCAAATACAGAAGTGGATGGGTGAAGTTGGATCACAGATGCAAGGTTTGTCTCCGCAAAAGTGAGGTCGCTTCTGCGATGAAGGGAAGTGCAGGAGCAGGTTGGTCTACAGATGCGGGATTTTCTATGTAGGCACACATGCCCAGATATGGGAGCCTTTCTGTAGAAACAGAGGGGATGAACTTAAGTGGTTTGCGCAGATGCACATATTATACCGCAAATGCGGCCTGCAGAAGCGGACCTCCTAGCCGCAGAAGCGAAAATGCTGGTGTGAGCACCTAATTTTTGACTATATTTGAATTTTTCATCACTTTTTAGTATGTAAATATTTGCTAAGTTTAATCTTGATATTTTAGCCTTTATTTCACTTTTTAGTAGGTTTATTTGATAAAATTAAAAAATCACGTAAAAAAAGAGTTATTTTTAGAAGTACATATTTTGTTCTTGTAATGACCCGATCGGTCATTTTGAGCTCTAGCGCGCCGTTCAGCACTTTGAGGCCATGCTTAGCTTCACTTCAGGTATTATGACTTGTGTGCATGGTCGGAATCAACTAACATTGGATTTTAGGGTAAAAGACCTTGGAATCGGGTTCTGAAGGTTATAGTAGGTTCGTATAATGATTTCGGACTTGGGCGTATGCCCGGATCGGGTTTTGGATGACCCGGGAGCGTTTTGGCGCCTATTGTGGAAGCTATCATTTTGGAAGAAATTTTATAGGTTTGGCTTGAAGTGCATTTCAGTGTTATCGATGTACGTTTGGGATTCCGAGTTTGGGAGTAGCTCCGTATGGTGACTATGGAGTTGGGAGCGCGATCGGAAGTGAATTCGGAGGCCCGTAGGTCAATTTAGAGTCATTTGGCTAAAGATAGAAATTTGAAGGTTTTTTAGAAGTTTGACCGGAAGTGGAATTTTTGATATCGAGGTCGGATTCGGATTCTGATTCAGAAAGTTGGAGTAGGTCCGTAATGTCGAATATGACTTGTGTGCAAAATTTGATGTCAATCGGACGTGATTTGATGGGTTTCGGCATCGAATATAGAAGTTTAAAATTTCAAAGTTCATAAATATTGAATTGGAGTGTGATTCATGATTTCGATATTGTTTGATGTGATTTGAGGCCTCGAGCAGCTCTGTGTTATGTTGTTGGACTGCTTTGTGCGACTGGAAGGGGCTCCGGGGGCCTCGGGTGTGTTTCGGGGTGGTTTTAGATCATTTCGGGCAGTTTAGAAATAGCTGGTGCTGGTATCTGGTGTTGTTCTTCGCATTCGCGAGGATCCTCTCGCGTTTGCTAAGAAGGATTTGGCTTGAGGGACTCTGATCTTCGCGTTCGTGAAGAAGTTCTCGCGTTCACGAAGAAGGAAATCTCTGCTACACAGGTCTAACTTTGGCTGCTTATATCTCAAAATCTATAAGGAGTTGCGAGATAACCGAAACATGAAAGTTGTAGATCTTGGTGTGCAGTTTTCAAAACATTAAATCATTTCTCATTTGGAGTTTTGTACCAAAATTTATGGCCATTATACGAGAAACTATCTGAGGAGAGTTTTGAAAATGGTTTTTGGAAATTTTCTTAGTGTAAAGAAATGGGTTTGGCTCATTTCATCTCATTTCCTCCATGGGAGCCGACCTAGGAGTGATTTTTGAGCTCCATTTTCATCATCCATATCAAGGTAAGTGATTCCCATCTATTGCAAGTTAATTACTTGGATTATATCTAGATTTTAACATGGAAAATCATGTAAATTAGTAGAAATTTTGGGATTTTGAAGAAAACCTAGGAAATTTGTATTCTTAGATTTTGACCACGATTTTGGGTATGGAATTAAGAGAAAATCATATATTTGAGTTTGTGAGTTCATGGGTAAACTTTATCTTCAAAAATTTAGGAATTCGGGCACGTGGGACCGAGGGCAATTTTGTCAATTTTTTGATCGGGGTTAGGAATTGCTATGAATTGGATCATTAGGAGTAATTGAGTATATATTAATAGATTGGTATTATTATTGGCTAGCGTTGTAGCTTTGTGCATCAATTGGAGTCTTCGGAAGAGCGTGGAATGCCGATTATGGATCTTCGGAGTGAGATGACTCTCCTTTCTAACCTTGTAAGAGGGAAATGTCCCCATAGGCGAATTAATTGGTTATGTTCTCCTATTTTTGGGGGCTACGTACGCACAAGGTGACAAGAGTCCGTGCGTGGCTACTACTATGTTTAACTCCGGGTATTCTAGGACCGGAAAACATGTTATACTTGGAATATTTGTGATCATATTGATAGCTCGAACTTCTTAAACAACATCGAATTAATAAATCCATTCTCAAAAGGATCTGACATCTCTCCTTAAATTGTTAAAAGAGAAAGTGGCTTTTATTTGAATAATTATTCCCCGATAAATTCTTAATTGGTTATTTGAACATGTATTTTTATATGTACCTACGTCGCATGAATAATACGCGAGCAGGGTGATTTTTTATTTTATGTTGACCGCGCCGCATGGATAGTTTGCGAACGAGATAATAGATGCATCTATGGTTTGATCCGTTCGATCCTCGGCAGTGCACAGTTTACTTTTATGTTGGATTGGGCCGTACGTCCCATAGTGATTAATTACGCATGCTGGTATTGTTGCCTTGAACTTATTAAAGTTGTTCTTGCCTCTTCATGGCTTGAAAGTATTTATATAAATAATGAAAATAATTTTTTTTTGGAAATTTCCTATAAATGAATTAATTGTTTACTCGTTTCCTTCTATTGGATTAAAATCATGTTTATAGAAATTCACGATTCAATGTATTATTGACATCATAATTGGACCACTAGTAAGTGTGGAAGTCGACCATCTCGTCTCTACTTCTTTGAGATTAGACGGGATACTCATTGAGTACACGTTGTTTTCGCACTCATACTATACTTCTATGCATTTTTGTTGCACGGGTTCATGTGTTATTAGTGGCCTATTGGGCGTAGCAGCGCGTATGATTTTGGGACTAGGTGGGTTGCATTGTTCAAGGCGGACGCAGCTAGTATAGTCCCTTTCCAGCATAATATATTTACTTTCTTTCCATTGTATTCCAGACGGATGTTGTTTTTTATTTCTATCTTAGTAAATGCTCATGCACTTGTGACACCAGGTTCTGGGATGATTTTGAAATATTTTGTATTAATTGCCTATTATTTAATTCAAATTGAAGCAGTTATCTTTCTTTTCATTTATAAAAAAATGAAGGAAAAGCTTAATTTTCAAGATTGTTAAAAAGGATAACTTAACAAGTAAGTTGGTTGGCTTGCTTGATAGCGGTGTCTAGCGCCACCACGACCCTTAGTGGAGTTTGGATCGTGACAACATTATATCGGAGCACTAGGTTCCTAAGGTCTCACAAGTCATGAGCAAGTCTAGTAGAGTCTCGCGGATTGGTACGGAGACGTCTGTACTTATCCTCGGGAGGCTACAGGGCTGTTAGGAGTACTTCCTTTCTTGATTCCTCATCATGCGATTTGATTCCTAGAGGCTTATGCCCTTGTTTCCTTCCTAGTCAATCTTACGCGATGCGAACCACTTGTTATAAATAAGAATTGAAAAATTGTAATGGTACTACGAACGTGGTGCGGGCTGTTTCTTCCTGCGTGGTTGTGTGAGCTATTATCGTCACCTTGTGGAAGGATATTCTATTGTTTCAGCTCAGTAGGGGTACTTGTAAGAGCCTTGAGGCTAGGCACAGGTTTCCATGATGCTTATGAACGATTATTCCGCGGTATTGATATGATGGTAGGATGGTTGCCTACGTGTCGAGGCAGTGAATGGCTTGAAGGGAGGTTTACTCAGTGCATGATCTAGAGATTTGATATTTTATTCCTAGAATGGACATACAATCGTCCTGAGATTGTTCAGGTTTAGGTTGATGGGGTAACAAGACTTGGTAATTGTGGGCGTGGTGGAGTTTTCTTCTATGATGAGGTGTCGTTGTCCTTATTGAATGTACTGAGTTTGCCGGTGTTATGATCTTCTACAACTCGACTCTCGAGTAGGATATTGCGGGACAGTATTGAAGAAGCAACGATTAGAGATCGCGGGGTGCAGTGGTTCAGGATGGAATCGATGTTCCTTGTGTTGATGGCTCGAGAAAGATGATCTTCGGAAAGGTTTAAAGTTAGTAGCGATCGGTGGATTCAAGTGCTACGAAGATAGATTTTTAGGCAACAATTGAGCAGCAAGGTATGAGGAAGGACACGTGGGAAGTGTCAGGCAGTGTTTAAAACTTATAGAATGCCAGGTATAAAAAGCGCAAGTCGAGTAGTTGATTAAAGAAGCGAGTTTGCCCAAAGTGGGAGAGTGGCGGAGTTGCATAAGGGCTTGGTGGTAGGATGACTACGTGCCTTAAGGAGAGTGTGGATAAATTTGGGAATTTTAGTGATTGATGATTGGGGTCTACGGATCTAATTTGAAGTATGGGCTAATATACAGCAAAGAGATCAGTCGTGCGAATGTGGTTGATGATTCAGAGTATAAAAAGGCGATTTTACAGAAAGAATCCAAGAATTTGAGCGGTTGATTGCGCAAGGTTATGTGAATAAGAGATAAGGAATTCCGGTGAGTTCCAGCGTTGTGTAATAGTGGCTTCAAGCTAAGTGGGAGAGTCTCACCGCCTATGATTGGGTTGCATGGTTAACTACTTGCGAAGTTTTCTGGTTGTTAGCATATTTCTGGGTTTATTTCGGCGATGGGAAAAGAACATAAGTAGTGATTTGAGCAAAGGAATTGTCAAAGGGTGCTTTGGTTGGCCTTATTGGCTCATGTTCAGACTTGGGGGAGGATTCAAGATTTATGCCTTGTATAGATGTGGGTTTCAAGGGAAGTGATTATGCCGGGTGCTTCGTCGAGAGGATATCCATGTGCTATTAGATTCAAGGAGTTAATCATATTTGGGGCCAAGTCTGAGTGGGTGGCTATCAGTAACGGTCCTAGTGGATTCAAGGGGTAAAGTGTGGTGCCTAATGATTTCGAGCCTATAGGTATGGTTAGGATTCAAGCTTTGTAGCAGCTTATGAGAAGAGGCCCAGGATGTTCTATGATGTCTTGACTTGCAGTGTAGCATTTGGTAAATACGAAATGATTCGTGGGATTTGAGACAACATGGCCTCGTGATACAAGGTCACTCGGGATGAGTTTGGATGGTGTGCTATATGTTGAATGAAGTTATTGTTTCTAAGGAAATCGGTGTAAATCGAAAGAAGATAGATTGTTTAGCCATACTTGAGTTGGCATATTGGTGGTAGAGATCAGTTCCCTCAGCGTGATCAAGTTATGCGTGTGATTTGTGGCGGTACATATGAGGCCTGTCGGCCGCCGTAATTGGTGTTATTCAGGAGTATTCTACTGTTATGGCCCGTTATATGTAGGCGGATCCCGGAAGGGCTATGGTGGCTTAAACCACTACTTAGATGTTTGTATATTCTACGGTTATGAGAATTTACTTGTGTGTTGCTATATTTCTCCTAAAGTGAGTTCAGTGAAAAGCTTTTATGTGATGAAGTGTTACCTTATTAGTGGTTCCAGAGTTATTATAAAAATTATGTTCTATCGTATATTAACATGTTGGGTGCAGTGAGTGGTATGGAATTTGAAGTGAGGGTCAAGCTTGCAGTTTGGTGTTGACAAGGATGTCACGAACTCGGATGAGCATGAAAGGAGTTTCGATGTTTAAAGTAAGTTGGTATTATCGTCAGTGTCACCTAAGATAGGTGTTTTGTGAAAAAAGGCTTGCATCCTGGCTAAGGATTCTTGATCGCTTTTCAGTGTTAGTGCGGTCGGTGGTTTGGGTGTGCAGACCTGTTATTCATCAAAGAAGGTCATGGGAGTGTGCCTCACGGGAAGATTGTATAAGTGTGGCATGTAGCCACTTGATTGATGGAGAAGTTAAACCAAGTATGAAGATTGTAGAGATGTCGTTAAATTGAGAATTGATGCCTGGAGGGCACTCGGTCTATTGGGTTGTGGACTGTGGAGGATTACTCCCGTTGTGATGGTTGCTCTTGTGTGTTATGAGAAATGGGAAGTTAGTTTGGACCTTTGAAAGGTTATTGGCCTATCTTGGTACGATTAGGATCGACTTGAGGTCGATAGATGGATTTAAAAATAAATATGGGCTCTATATCAGGCTAGATGTGTTCATTTCAGCAATGCGCTCCTTATGGAAGGGTAGTCAGGGTGTTATTACATCGCTAGCTATTTCATGTAATGATGTATTTCGCCATGCTAGTTGTGAGATGGCTCGGTGAATTTCTTATGTGTTGAGGTTCAGCATAGAGGTGAGGTTATATGAGCATGATGACTCTTGAGATTCAGATCGTATATCGCACCTCAGTTGTGCTCGTGTTTGTGACTTATAGCGTTATATGTCTCCCAAAGGAATGGTATTATGCACTTAGCGTGTTTATGACTGATATTCGGTATTTCATTGTAATGAGCAATTTAGCTCGATGTGCATCTCCTTATGTGAGTTCTACGTGTGGATCGGGTAGCACGCCGCCATGGTTACGTTGTGTGGATCGGATGGCACGCCGCCATGGGTATGTTATTTGGATCGGGTTGCACGCCATAACAATGTGATGTTCAGTACAGTTCCCTATATCTGTTTCTATGTGTTTTGTTTCCTATTGTCTGAGGAAAACTCGTGTTAGCTATGTGCCTGCATCGCATGTATGATTCGCGAGTTGGGTAATTGGATTTCCTTTTCAGAATTCATTTTCCTTTCTATAACCCATTCGAATTGGCAGCCTATTGGCACATTGTGGCGTCTTATGAAACTTTTTGATCATGTTCGGTGGGTATTTCCTGAGAAGTTCGTACTGGGTGAGACAAGATTATTGGATTTAATATCCGTGCAATCTGATTATATGAAGTACAATAAGGAGCTAAGGCCATTATTCGGTTCCGAATGAAGTGATGATTCTTGTCAGGAGTATAGACTCAATGATTTGTTGATTCGGCAGTTGGTTATGAATTTCTACAAATCTCTTCGGTTGTGGCGGCATTGTAAGGGTTAGGGCAAGACCTATGTATGTCAAGAGGTGCAATGGGGGCATCAAATTCTTGGAATTTCGATTAAGTTGATCAGAAGGTGTTATTGTGGCCCCATGAGTAAAGTGATGCAAGATGTGAGTTCAACAAAAATTATGCAGTCATGTTTCGGTAAAGCGTGTAGTAATTGATATGGTGATCATATGTTGGAAACAGGCCTGACAGAGAAATCCGGATGTTGGAATTGGTCTCTAAGGCTTATTTGCTTAAGTGAAAAAGAATATCTTCAGAGTGATCAAGCTAGGGTGCTCAGCTGAGTTATGGCAGCACGGGTAGGTGCTCGAGGTGTTAAATAGTGATTTCAGACTACTTTAGTGTAGTTCTCGGCACGTTCGAGGATGAACGTATGTTTAAGTGGGAGAGAATGTGACGTACCTGACCAGTCATTTTGAGCTCTAGCGTGCCGTTCAACAGTCTTAGTCCATGACAAGCTTCACCTCAGGTATTATGACTTGTGCGCATGGTTGGAACTTCATTTCGGGATGTTCAGAGTTGATTTGGAAAGATAATTCTCATTTTGGAAGCTTTAAGTTGAAAGAATCAACTAAGATTAGATTTCAGAGTAAACGACCTCGGAATCGGCTTCTGAAGGTTCCAGTAGGTTCGTATGATGATTTCGGACTTGGACGTATGCCCGGATAGGGTTTGGATGACCCGGGAGCATTGTGGCGCCTATTGTGGAAGCTAGCATTTTGGAAGAAATTTCATAAGTTTGGCTTGAAGTGCATTTCAGTGTTATCGATGTCCGTTTGGGATTCCGAGTCTGGGAGTAGCTCCGTATGGTGATTCTGGAGTTGGGAGCGCGATCAGAAGTGAATTTGGAGGCCCGTAAGTCATTTAAGAGTCATTTGGCTAAAGATAGAAATTTGAAGGTTTTTGAGAAGTTTGACTAGAAGTGGACTTTTTGATATCGGGGTTGGATTCTGATTCCGGAAGTTGAAGTAGGTCCGTAATGCCGAATATGACTTGTGTGCAAAATTTGATGGGTTTAAGCATCGAATGTAGAGGTTTAAAATTTCAAAGTTCATAAAGCTTGAATTGGAGTGTGATTCCTTATTTCGATGTTGTTTGATATGATTTGAGGCCTCGAGCAGGTCCGTGTTATGTTATGGGACTGGTTTGTGTCATTGGACGGGGCTCCGGGGGCCTCAGATGTGTTTCGGGGTGGTTTCAGATCATTTCGGGCTATTTTAAAATAGCTGGTGCTGGTATCTGGTGTTGTTCTTCGCGTTCGCGAGGATCCTCTCGCGTTCGCGAAGAAGGATTTGGCTTGAGGGACTCTGTTCTTCGCGTTAGCGAAGAGGTTCTCGCGTTCGCAAAGAAGGAAATCTCAGCTGCACAGGTCTGACTTTGGCTGCTTATATCTCAAAATTTATAAGGAATTGGGAGATGACCAAAACATGAAAGTTGTATATCTTGGTGTCTAGTTTTCAAAATAATAAATCATTTATCATTTGGAGTATTGTACAAAAAATTATGGCCATTATATTAGAGGCTATCTGAGGAGAGTTTCGAAAATAATTTTTGGAAATTGTCTTCTTCGCGAACGCGATGGGGGTCTCGCGAACGCGAAGAAGAGTCGTAGGGGCAGTGTATAAGTGTAAAGAAATGGGTTTGGCTCATTTCATCTCATTTCCTCCATGGGAGCCGACCTAGGAGCGATTTTGGAGCTCCATTTTCATCACCCATGTCAAGGTAAGTGATTCTCACCTATTGCAAGTTAATTACTTGGATTATATCTAGCTTTTAACAAGGAAAATCATGTAAATTAGTAGAAATTTATGGATTTTGAAGAAAACTTAGGAAATTTGTATTCTTGGATTTTGACCATGATTTTGGATATGGAATTAAGAGAAAATTATATATTTGAGTTTGTGAGTTCTTGGGCAAACTTTATCTTCGAAAAATTTAGAAATCCGGCCATGTGGGCCCGAGGGAAATTTTGTCAACTTTTCGATTGGGGTTAGGAATTGCTATGAATTGGATCATTAGGAGTAATTGAGTATATATATATTAATGTATTGGTATTATTATTGGCTAGCGTTGGAGCTTTGTGCATCGATTGAAGTCTTCAGAAGAGCGTGGAATACTGATTATAGATCTTCGGAGCGAGGTGAGTCTTCTTTCTTACCTAGTAAGAGGAAAATATCCCCATAGGCGAATTAATTCGTTATGTGCTCCTATTTGCAGGGGTTATTTACGCACAAGGTGACGAGAGTCCGTGTGTAGCTACTATTATATTTAAGTCCGGGTAGTCTAGGACTCAAAAGCATGTTATACTTGGAATATTTGTAATCTTATTGATAGATAGAACTTCTTAAACCACATCGAATTAATAAATCCATTCTCAAAAGGATTTGACTTCTCTCCTTAAATTGTTAAAAGAGAAAGTAGTTTTTATTTGAATAATTATTCCCCGATAAATTCTCAATTGGCTATTTGAGCATATATTTTTATGTGTACCTGCGTCGCATGAATTATTCGCGAGCAGGGTGATTGTTTATTTTATGTTGACCGCGTCACATTGATAGTTCGCGAGCGGGATAATAGATGCATCTATGGTTTGAGCCGTTCGACCATTGGTAGTGGACAATTTACTTTTATGTTGGATCGGGCAATACGTCCCATGATGATTAATTGCACATGCTGGTATTGTTGCCTTGAACTTATTAAAGTTGTTATTGCCTCTTCATGGCTTGAAAGTATTTGGATAAGTAATGAAAAGAATTTTTTTTTGGAAATTTCCTATACACGAATTAATTGTTTACTCGTTTTCTTCTATTGGATTAAAATTATATTTATAGAAATTCGTGATTTAATATATTATTGACATCATCATTGGACCACTAGTAAGTGTCGAAGTCGACCATCTCGTCTGTACTTCTTTGAGATTAGACGAGATACTCATTGAGTACACATTATTTTCCTACTCATACTACACTTCTGTGCATTTTTATTGCACATGTTCATGTGTTATTAGTGGCCTATTGGGCGTAGCAGCAAAGATGATTCTTGGCCTAGGTGAGTTGCATTGTTCGAGGCGGCCGCAGCTAGTGTAGTCTCTTTCCATCACAATATATTTACTTTATGTCCAGTGTATTCCGGACGGATGTTGTATTTTATTTCTATCCTAATAAATGGTCATGCACTTGTGACACCAGGTTCTGGGATAATTTTGAAATAATTTGTATTAATTGCCTATTATTTAATTCTAATTGAAGCAGTTATCTTTCTTTTTATTTATAAAAAAAATGAAGGAAAAACTTAATTTTCTAGATTGTTAAAAAAGAGAAGTTGAACAAATAATTTGGTTCTCTTGCCTGATAGCGGTGTCCGGCGCCACCACGACCCTTAATGGAGTTTGGGTCGTGACAATTTTCATTTGTAAAAGAAAATTCACAAAAAAATAAAGGATTTCTTTAAAACTTTGTAGTATTAAATTAGCTAGGGATTTTGTAATTCATCTTTAGTGACTTTATTTATATTTTCTTGATTTTAAATTTTTAGTTAGTATTTTTAATTTGGTATTTTATTTTACCTTTTTATAAGAAAGTTGAAAACAAAAAGAAAATGAAAAGACAAAGGCCAATCGAAAATGGCCAACTTGCAAAGATTCTTTCTCACCAGCTCAGTAATAAATTTTGGCAGATCACATGCACGGGGGCTAACTAATTCATTCTTACATTTTGGACTCACATGCACACCTGGTCACGTTTTGGGTAGGGAAACTTTTTTTGTATATATAACACACACACACAACAATAAGGGAGATTTTTATTCCTATACCAAATTTCATACTATATTACCAAAAATGTTCATAATATCTATATTACATCCCGAGTTCATATTTTTTTTCATTCTATGTACCAAATCAGCCCCACCTGCCAATCACCCCAAAAAGGGAGGAATATACCTAGCTTTTGTATTGGTTAAAGTGAAAATATTGGGTAGTTGAGGTGGGCTTTAATTATGGATATTAAAGTGAAAAGGGGAAAAGTAAAAGTGTGTCTTCTACAATTAAATAAAGAAAAAATTGGGAGTGAACATCTTCTACTGCCCAACACCATTTTCTGAAATGGAACCCTCCATTGTTTTCTACATAACTGTTCACAATAAAAAATATAATGGTAATCTAATGAGTTTGAAGATTGTAGGTAAAAAATATTTTATTTGTAGATAAATTGTAGTTTAGTAATAAGCTGTACATGGTAAGTAGACAACATGTTTATAATTTATTTATTTAAATGATTGTAGTATGTACTTGTTATGATTGTTGTTTAATCCGAATGCAGCTAACCATTTTAATACGGTTATAACAAAGAACTTGAATGCTACAATTATGGATATTAAAGTGAAAAAGGCAAAAGTAAAAGTGGGCATGCTACAATCCAAAAAAGAAATATTGGGAGTGAATTATTCTACTGCCCAACACCAATTTCTGAAACGGAAGAATGATTTCCTTAAGCTACATTGACTACAATTGTCTCGACTTGTATTGTCTATTGTAGTTTAATTATTGTTAATTATTGTATTTTGGTAATAAATTGTAGATGGTATGTAGATAACATGTTGATAACATATTTCTATGAAAATAATGTCCATTCTGCACAAAACAAAAATTATTTCACATTAGCATAAAAATAAGTCTTAATCTACATAATACCTACATAATTCTTCGAAAAAAAATAAATAGTAAGAGCTACAGAATGACTACAAAATAAAAATATTTGTAAAATATAGAAAATCTCAACTACAATTAATCTAAAAAATTAAGATAACTAATCGACATGACTACAAATAACTACATTTATAAGCTGTAGATAATAACATCTACAATTTATACACATAATTAACACAGTTAATCTACATGACTACAAAATAACTACAAATATAAACTGTAAATAATATCAACTAGAGTAATCTAGAAAATTAAGACTACTAAACTACAATTTAACAACAAAATTAAAACAAAGATTTTTACAGCCTTAATGTACATAATACCTACATAATTCTTAAAAAAAAATAGTAAGAACTACAGAATGACTACAAAATAACAATATTTGTAAAAATGTAGAAAATAGCAACTACAATTAATTTACAAAAATAAAGACAACTAATCGACGTGACTAAAAAATAACTACATTTATAAGCTATAGATAATTGCAACTACAATTTATACACCAAATTAACACAGCTAGTCTACATAAGCATTAATCTACACAATACCTACATAATTCTTCAAAAAGAAACAGTAAGAACTACAAAATGACTACAAAATAACTACATTTGTAAAATTATAAAAAAATAGTCGGTTACGAACTATCATCACTACAGCAGACTTGACGGAGAGCCTGGAGAAGTTTAGAAGAGTAGATCTGCTGCTCGTTTTGAGTTCTCCACCTCGATATTGATCAAGGCTAGTAGTTGGAACTAGCTCTGCCTCAACTTCCTATATCTCTTGGAACTAGCTCTGCCTCAACTTCCTATATCTCTTGGAACTAGCTCTGCCTCAACTTCCCTTGCAATGGAATCCAACTCCGCCATCCACTCGATCATATTCTTTCCGTCCTGAGGCATGGCTTCCACGCATTTGCAGTCCGGTGTACCAGACAACAATGAAGCAGATCTCCTTTCATTTTGCATTGAATAAGAGTCGATTTCTCGGTTGAAAGCCATAAATGCCTCATCTTCAGAAGCAACATAGAGAAAGAAGGAGAGAGAGAGAGAGAGAGAGAGAGAGAAAGAGAGAGAGAGAGAGAGAAAGAATAATATGTAGAGAGAGAAAGAAAGAGAGAGAGAGAGTGAGAAAGAAAGGAAAAGAGAGGGTAGAACGTGGGGATGGGTATCTAGTGGAAAAAGGTAAAAGATATTAGTATTTTATTTGTGTGGGGTGGGTTAGATTATAATTATGTCCAATTAAGAGGACCCATTAATAGTGTCATTAATTTGAATTATGGTATATAGTTGGTAATTAAGTTTATTAATTATAATTAAATCAAAAGTTAAACAATGAATGTAATAATTTAATAAAAGTGGTATATACATGTAAAAATTCCCAACAATAAAAGGGTGATCTGAACCCGAAAGAAGAAACAAAAAGGCTAGAAAAAAAGGGACGAGATAGAACATCGTGATTGTGTACACGTTCGCGTGATATAATTATGATTTTTAAAAATAAATCAAGGTATGCATTCGTGCAACTTCGGCCAAACTTTCTTAATATTAATGAAGCGTGATTAATTGTGGACACGTACGTGTGATATGATTCTTGGCGTGCCATACGAAATGAATACACTTACGCGTGATTCGTTTCAAATTAAAAAGAGGTAAAAGGTAAAATGTACATAGGTTCTAAAATGAGTAATTAAATAATTTACTTAAGTCAGGTATGATTAAAGAGACCGTGCTAAAACTACGAAATTCGGGAATACCTAATACATTCTCCTGGATTAAAATAATTCCTTACCCGGTCTTCTATATTCGCAGACCATAAATAAGTTAAACTTTTTTCGATTTGGGATTTAAAATAACCCGGTGACTTGGAACGCCACAAATTATCTCATTTCAATTATTGTGACTGAAATTAAAAAATCTATCCCTTCGGAAAAAAGAATGTGTGACAGCTCTGGCAACTCTGCTGGGGATAATTTAGTTCAGGGTTCAAGAATTCGAGCTTGTTAAAGTGACTTTTACTTGGATTTATTAATTGTTGATATTACTGTATTTTGTGAGCCTAATATTCTAATTGCTACTTATTCACCGCTTTGATATTATTTGAATTGTTTTAAACTGTCTTCTTATGCCTCCCTTCTGAGTCTTCTAAATCATATGGTGCACATGTACGCATGGCCCACTTTTCTGTTTGAAGTTATAACAAATAGAACGAGGCTGGATCAACAACTAGGCCGGGTAGACTTTCGTGCTCCCGATACGTTGCCCCCACCTCGGCTCATATGTTAACCAGCTAAGGAAAGAAAACAACAAAAAAAAACAAGAGTGAGGGTAGAGAATTCACCCGGTTCTGAAAATCCCGGTGTTTGAAAATGCCTCGAAGCTCTGCCAACATTTTTGAAAAACAAAAGAGGAGAAAAATGTATTTCAAAATGTAAGTGAGTCGATATCATGTTTTTTCTAATTATGTTAAAACTGACTGAATTACGCGGGTCTGATTCTTACCGGATGTGAGATACATAGGCAAACCTCATCGGTTCCGGCCCACAATTTTTTAAAAAAATTCAAAAATATTTTCCATTACTTGCTTCTTCAGAAAGTCTTTATTTTAGACCCCGATTTTTAAAAAATACAAAAATATTTTCTTTTAATTTCTTCTTAAAATCCAAAGATATTTTTATTCTTCTTTCAAAAATTGAAAAGAAAATTCAAGATTCAAAAATATTTTCTTTTTCTTTAAAAGTATTTCTTTCATAAATTCAAAATAAAATTTCAAAAATCAAAAAATATTTCCTTTCTTCTTTAGAATTTTTTTTTTCAAAATTCCAAAAAAAGGAGAAATAAAGTGTCAGAATTCAAAAAAAAATATTTTCTGTCTTCTTTAGAAGTCTTTGTTTTCTAAATTTTTTTTAAGAAAAACAAACAAACAAATCGAAATCCAAAAATATTTTGTTTCTTCTTTTTAAGACTTTCTTTCGAAAAAAGTCCAAAATCCAAAAGAAAAGAGTTAGTTTATTTACTTTATTCCTAATCTTCCCGAACTACACAAATATCTCATTTATGCGGCCTCATGATACGTAGGCAACTCACATCAGGTTCGATCGAATGGTTTAAAAGAGAAAAAAAGAAACAAAAAAAGAAGAAGAAAAAAAGTGACCATTCTAACATGCTGTTTGTTTTGAATTGTGAAAAAAGTTTGAGGTGGTCGATTTGTGTTAAGATGGCAACATTTCCGTAATTCACAAGATGCAATGAAAAAATGCCAATGACAACTGACATCGAAGCTGTTACTAGTGCTCAAGAGACTCAGGGTTAGAGGGTTCAGCAAAAGTCTATTGTGGTTGAGGAAAATAGGGTACTAAAGCAGCAAATGACTAAAATGTGTCAAGCATGGGCCCACGTCTCGGAATTCGATAAAAATTACATCACAAGAATCCTCATCCTCCCACGAGTCCATATATATAGAGAACATCAAAATTGGACCTCAAATGACCCCTCAAATTCTCAATTTAAACTCTCCAATTTCAAGCCCTAATTCTCCAAGTTTAGTCCTTAAATCCCGCAAATTTCATGTCTAATTAGTTAGAAATTACCATAGAATCGCGTATTGAGTTCAAAAACCTTACCTCTAAATGTTTCCAATCCCTCTCAAAAAGCTTCAAAACCGTTCAAAAATGTAAAATGGGCTAAAAATCGCGAAGAAGGGTTTTTATACATTCTGCCATGTTATTTTCTTGAAGTACATATTTTTTTCCATTTGTAAAAGAAAATTCAACAAAAAAAAAAGAAGATTTCTTTAAAACTTTGTAGTATTAAATTAGCTAGGGGTTTTGTAATTCTTCTTTAGTGACATTATTATGTGTTCTTGATTTTAAAAATTTTAGTTAGTATTTGTAATTTGGTATATTATTTTACCTTTTTTAAAGAAAGTTAAAAAAATAAAAATAAAAAGACAAAGGCCAATAAAAAATGGCCAACTTCCAAAGATTCCTTCTCGCCAGCTTTGTAACAAATTTTGGCAGGTCACATGCATAGGGGGCTAACCAATTCATTCTCACATTTTGGACTCACATGCACACCTGATCAGGTTTTGGGTAGAGAACCTTTCTTTTATATATATATATATATATATAACACACAACAATAATAGGGGGATCTGAACATAAAAGAAGAAACAAAAAGGCTGGAAAAAAGGGACGAGACAGAGGCGAAAAATAGAGGGAGGGCACGAGAGTGACGAGAAAAGAAGGGAAGGCAGCGAATATACTCCTTTCTTCTCCAACTTAGCGTAGCCATGAAAACTAGTAAAAACCTCCCATAACTCCATCATCTATCTTCCATTAAAATACCAATTCCTACCATGAAACTCCATAAAGCTGACCATCACTGTCCAGCCCCAAAACTCCATTGAAACCGTACTTTCTCCACCCCTGTTTCAACCTCCAAACTATCCAAACTCTAGCCAAAATCCACCCAAACTTCAGCCATCAAACAATCCTGAAACAGTAAAAAAAAAACATGTAAAAATCGGTTCCCTCCGTTAGAGTTAAAAGGAGTTTCGAGAGAGATGTTCGAGGTCGCCGTTCAAGTTTACGGCGAAGTTTCCATTTCGAGTTTCGCTGATGGAGTTTTACCTTTGTTAGTAGATCGGTACTCCTCTGTACAAGTTTGCCTTAGCAATATCAAAGAAAGCTTACTGCTTTGAGGTTCATCCTTGTCTTCCTCTTTTTCTCCTTTTCTTTTCTTCAAGTTTTATTAGCTTATATGCCTATAAGATCTTGTTTAGTTGTTTGTTAAGTTGACAATTTTTATAACTTCTGTTTGTTGAAGCTTTTAAATATAAGCCTCATTGGTTTGCGTAAAACTAATAAATTTGTTCAGATGGTTGAATATTGTTTCTTGGTTCTATATTTACGTGAAATTTGTCATGCCAATTGCTTGGCGTGAGTTATGATCCTATTGTTTTTTTTTTTATCACATTGTGGCATGTTTTGGTATTGTCCATATTTAGAGTAGATTAATTCATTTTGTTTTGAGCAATCAACTCGCTATGTTCTAAATAATTCATAGTAATTCGGTAATATTTAAAGAGCTAATCACAACTCTACAACTCCATATCTATAATTCACGACCTTATAACAATTTCAAAATTATTTAAATTAACAATCTTATAAACATCCGTAGCTCGCTTTAGGCGCAACTTAATAAATCATCTTGATTGTGTACATATTTGCGTGACATAATTACGATTTTTAAAAATAAATCGAGGTATGCATTCGTACAATTTCGGCCAAACTTTCTTAATTTTAATAAAGCATGATTAATTGTGGACACGTACGCGTGACATGATTCTTCACGCGCCAAGCGAAATGAATATACTTACGCATGATTCGTTTCAAATTAGAAAGCGGTAAAAGGTAAAATGTACATAGGTTCTGAAATGAGTAATTAAACAATTTATTTAGGCCAGGTATGATTAAAGCGACCGTGCTAAAACCACGGAATAGGGGAATGCCTAACACTTTCTATCGAGTTAAAAAAATTCCTTACTCGATCATTTATATTTGCAGACCATAAATAAGAGTCAAACATTCCTTGATTTGGAATTTAAAATAATCCGGTGACTTAGGTCGCCATAAATTATCCCAAGTGGCGACTCTTAATCTAATAATTAATCCCATTTCGATTATTGTCGCTTAAATTAGAAAAACTCCCTATTCCTTCGTGAAAAAGGAGGTGTGACAGCTGGCAGTGATGTAAAATCAAGGGTTTGACTCCTTTCATTTTTAGAATGTTTTAGGGCGTACTGGGGCAATTTTTGGATAGGTTTTCACCTAGATTAAAATGGTAAGTGAGTTTTAATCCTTTTTGTCCATAAATATTGAATATACAATGATTATTTTAACTATTTCTCATGAATCTAAGTCAGAATTTGGAGATTTTTGACCCATGTATTGGAGAGTAAGATTTGGGGATTTGAGGCTTGTATTGTGGTCGAAATTGGATGATTTTTCTGTGGTTGGACTTGTTATTAAATGAGTTTTCAGAATTTGTGAATAATGTCGGGTCCCGAGGCATGGGCCCAGAGGTTGACTTTTGGGTTGAGTTTTTGATTTTGGTTAAAGTTCTTAGCTTTTCATTTAAAATCGTTTAGCTTTTATTAATAGTCTTACATTAATTTGGTTAGATTTTAGCCTGACGGAGATTGATACATGTGGGAAGGGCTTGCTAGTGGAGTGATTTGATTTTCTTGAGGTAAGTATCTTATGTAAACTTGGCTGAGACACTAGTTTCCCGAATTATTGTTATAGATACATGCTATTGGGTGACACATATGTGAGGTTTGAGCCCATGTGCTGACACTGGGGGTATATATTAAAGTTCGGGTTGTGCTCAGGCTATGATAAGCCTAGAATTGATTGTTAAACCATAAACTATGATGCTTCACATATTTTTGAAATTGTTGTGAACTATTTGAGCCATGTTCGAGGCTACATATAGGTTTAATCTGTGAATGAATTGATAAATGTTATTCTATGATGAAATTGCCGATTTGAGCTATGATAGTACACTTTGCAGATGCTTACACTTTAGCATATCATTTATACCAATCTAGGAGCATGAGATTTGTTATGAATTCGGCACATACATGTATTGTTGTTTATTTGCTCCTGTATGATATGATTGGATTAGGTGCATGTGACCATGCTGGGCAAATTATGTTGTTATGCTTGTGACAATGCCGCGCACATTATGTTGTTACGCTTCTGACCACACTACACGCATTGTGTTTTTGTGCTTGTGACCATGCCGGGTAGATTACGTTATTATGCCTATGACCTGCCCGAGCAGTGACTGAGGAGCCATCAGCAGCTCCGTTTGGGGGACAGGCACTCGAGGTGCCTGTTACATCGCCTAGACTTCAGGAGACTCTACTACAGTTCTTGAGCATGTTTGGTACTCTAGCTCAGGCAGGATTGATTTCCCTTGCACCAGCTACATCTCAGGATAGGGAGGAGCTTAAATTCCCATGACTTTTTCTCCAAAGTAGCGGGTCCATATTGATCAGGTACCAAGTGTTATACCATCTTAGCCCGTTATTATGGTTCAACTTTAGATCAGGACAGCGGCATTTGAGGAGGAGTAGATGAGACTGGTGAGGTTCAAGAAGTATGATCCTCCTATATTCGGTGGCGCTGATACAGAGAATGTGTAGGATTTTCTATAGATGTGTCACTATATTCTCCCCACCATGGGTACGGTGGAGGTGAGCAGAGTTACCTTAACTACATTCTAGCTATCAAATGTGGCATATAGTGGTGGCGAGCTTACAAACAGCATAGGCCAGCTGCTGCAGCCCTAATCACTTGGGCTCAGTTTTCAGAGATATTTTTAAGAGAATTTGTCCCTAGACCCTTCAGGATGCATGATGCACAAAGTTTGAGCAGCTGTGTCAAGGGACTATGTCAGTGTCATAGTATGATATCAGATTCAGTGAGTTGTCCTGACATGCACCTACCTTGGTTTTTACAATCAGAGAGCTTATCCACAAATTCATCGAGGGGCTCAATTATGGTCTTAGAATTAATATGGATCAAGATTTAGAGATACATACTCCAGTTGAGCAAGTTGTAGAGATCGCTCGTAGGTTGGAGGGTATACGGGACTGGGAAAGGGAGGATAGGGAGGCTAAGAGGCCTCAAGATTCTTGATTGTATAGTGGTGCATGCGCTCTGGTTAGAGCTTGTCATGGACGAGGCTTTGTTGGCCGCCACGTTCATTTAGCACTCCCATCTACTAGTAGTTCTCTGGCTATTCCGAGGTCTTAGGTTGCCCATTATGCACAACCAATTTCCAATGCAATTCCTACGTTGGGTGCCTTCAACAGGCTGTCTAGCCGATCGGGCCATAGTTAGTTTTAGCAGCCACGCCCACCAAGAGCTTGTTTAGAGTGTGGTGATATCAGTCATATGGTAATGGACTATCCTAAACTTAGGAGAGTTGCTCGTCCAAAGACTACTCAAGCTCTACGAATTCCATTCGTTCCATAATTTATGGTTACTGCTCCGGTTGTTGCTCCACGTGCTCCGCCAGCTAGGGATGTAGGTCAGGCAGGTAGAGGTCACTCTAGAGGGGGAGGTCAGGCTCGATTTTATGCTTTTTTTGGTAGGACGGAGGTGGTTGCATTAGATACTATCATGACATGTATTGTTTTGGTTTGTCATAGGGATATATCGGTCTTATTTGATCTGGGTTTCACACTTATTCATATATGTCATCTTACTTTGCCCCGTATTTGGATATATCGCGTGATTCTTTGACTGTTCCAGTATAAGTGTCCACGCTTGTGGTAGATTCTATATTTGTAGACCATGTTTATCGATCGTTTCTAGTCACTTTTAGTGGTTTTGAGACCAAAGCTAATTTATTGCTACTAAGTATGGTAGACTGTGATGTGATATTAGGCACAGATTTAATGTCTCCCTATCACACTATTCTGGATTGTCATGTCAGGACTATGACATTGGCAAGGTTATATCCTGCATTTTCGTACGTTAAAGTTTCATCGTAAGTTAATCGACGTAAGTGTGAAAATAAGATTATTTTTGAATTATAAGTATTATGCCGTTTCAAATAAGGGATAAGTAAATTCGTGAAGGTGAGAGGAAAAGCAAATCGAAAAAATGAGTTTCGTCGAAGTTTGTCAATTTTGGATAAAATACGGTCCGAGCTATAATACTCGGTATTTATGGACTAGTGCCATACATGGTACCACATGACCATGATAGTAAGGTGTAAAAGGTATTTTATAATTGAGTAATATTTTAAATAAGTGGAAATCGTTCTTAATTATGTGGAAAATTGATTATTTTTGGATAATAGGACATTACTTAATTAATTAATAATTAGTGGTGGATAAATTGAAGTCTTTGAATAAAGACAAAAGAAAAAAACGTGGCAACCCATTGAAATACACTAAATTACTCATGTGTTGGGATGAAAGGTGTCCATTTAAGTGTTATACACATGACACTTATGTATATTGGAAGCTTAGCCTTTAAATAATCAAAAGGTGATCATATAGCTTTCTTTCAAAAAGTCCATCATTTAAGAAAAATAGAAGTTGATGTCAAATCCAACAATAACATTTCCTACACCATTGAAAGAGAAATCACAATGATCCAACGTGAAAAGTTATCTGAAATCTTACAAGATCGAACGTGTTATGCTAATTTTTAAAAAAAAATCCGGTAAAATCTTTCTCAAGAATATCATACGAATTTTTTCTTACTTCGATCCGCCGTTATGTGTTTCCGTAAAAGAGAATCATTTCAGGTATGTTAAGGCTACCCCTTCTTTCTTTCGGCATGATCTATATGACATAAACAAAACGAGCAAATGCACAATTTCCATAAATGACTCTATTAATAGAAATACTAGAGATGGTTATGTTCTTGATTCCCTATGTGTCATATTATTCTATCATCTGTTCATGGGTCTCGAAAATATGTAAATTGGTAAATTTTATTTCATGCTATTAATTCATAGGCATAATGGTCTTATGATGTACCGAGAGATTTTATTAACATATTTCATATGAATTTAATGCATTTATACTTGCACATTAACCCATGACCAGATGGACTTATATACACATATATATGTGCACACACACACACACACACACATATATATATATATGGGATATGGGAAAGGTTAAGATATTTTATACGCACCACCACCTGATCAGCTGGTATACGTTAATGATTTGCCCACAGTGGCTGAGATGATAGATGGGATGCCCTCACAGGCTTAATAAAGTTATGAACACATATACCCATGCATGGTATGGAATTTATACGTATATGCATGACATTTTAAATATTAAAGTATTCCACAGAGCTATTCAGATTTACGTGTCGAGTCTTTTACTCCATGTTTCTCTCATGTCTATTGTTTACTAATTTTTATTCCTTACATACTTGGTACATTATTCATACTGGCATCCCTTTTTTATGCTCACAGGTCCCGATAGACAGGTCGAGAGTCCTTCAAGTAGGCTATCAGCTCATCGAAAGATGTTGGTGCCCTCCATTTGCTCTGAAGTTACTTATTTGGTCACTATGATTAGTACATGTATTGATTGGTTTGACGGGGCTCTGTTCTGACCTTTATGATATTATGTATTCTTAGAGGCCTGTAGACAGATTTCATGTATACAAATTCTTGTATGGCCTTGTCGGCCTATGTTTTGAGTATATGAAGGATCACGCCGGCCTTATAGGCCCGTACGTCATATGTATAAGTTTGGATTACATATTAGATCATCCAATGTCTAGTATTTTTCCATATTTTATTCCACTTATCTCATGATAGCCTCTTTGGCTCATTTACATAAGATAGCATGATACGAAAGATGCGTTACGTAGGTACTCGGTTGAGTAAGGTACCAGGTTCCCGTTGCGGCCATCATTTTGGGTCGTGATAAAAGTGGTATCAGAGCAGTTCTGTCCGAGGGAGTCTACAACCCATGTCTAGTAGAGTCTTGTTTATGTGTGTGTTGTGAACCACACTTATAAGTAGGAGGCTACAAGGCATTTAGGACTGCCACACTTTCTTCTTACTCTAGATCATGTGGTAGAGCTCAATTGTAAGAGTTTAAATTCCTAACATCTATTTTATTTGTAATAAGACGATACTTAGATCTAGAAAGACGGTTGGTAAAAGATATGTCTATGGAAGAGTTGAGTCAGAGGACTCGACTTTGCATCATGAATATGATAAGTAAATGTGAGGTCTTCAGCAGATCATGTGTGTACTGAAATGTGTAAAGTCTCTTGATAAGTAGCCTTGAGGCAAGAATACCTATCCACCTTTATGGTTAAAGACAATGAGAGATTCAGAAGATAAATACAAGTTTCAACAAGCAAAAGAAGCAATATGAAGAAGGGTACGAGGCACCCAGTTAATGAAGATTATCATTATTTACAATGTAGGCAAAAAAATATAAGCATTTTGAGTTACCTTCAACAATAACAGAGGTATGTACAATTGGCCAAACGCATCTCATTTATGCCCTATGGGGGCTAAAGGAAGTAGTATAAGAGAAGGATGCACATCAGGATCCAGCTAGGGTTAGAGTAACTCAAATGATAAATGGATTGCTTGCGTTAGTTGACCTTTCCGAAGGATGCTGAAAATGTGCTAAAAGATCTCCTTGTAAGACACCATATGGTGCACTCTAAAATAGTACAGTCAGATATAAGTACTTCAAAGATAGGCACTGGAAGCCTTAAAAGGATAAATATTATCTTAGTGCGGCTTCCATCCCTAGTAAATAAAGAATGTTAGGCAACCCGAAGAGCTAGTAGATGGAGCAAGGGGAGCTAAAAGCAAAAGAATGTCTTATTGAAATGTTAATATTAAAGTGATAAACAGAAATGTTAGAAGGAAATGAGAAGAGAGTTAATCAAGCATTATGAGTATGATATGATGCATGGATGTCACGACCCCATTTCGCCCTCTGTGAACTATCGTGACGGCACCTAGTCTCTACGACTAGGTAAGCCTAAAAAATTACGGAAAAAGAAACAATAGAATAAAACTAGCCAAAAACTGCGGAATAACATAATGAAACATTTAGGATGCCGCTCGGCATATACAATACTAACTTCTCAAACTGAAACTACATTTCCCAAAACCTGGAATCTCATGAAATCAGAAGCTGTGGAATAACTACAATGTTCTAACTCTAGAGTGTCTAAACAAAAGAAAAGTACAGAAGGGCTATAACTAAAAGAGAGTAGAGAGGGACTTCTTGGTCTACGAATGCGACAGATATGCCCCAAAGTGTCTAGCGATCAGCTCACCTCGCTAACGATATGGCTGAGTCAATGTACGTGGATCTGCACACGGGATATGCTGGAAATGGCATGAGTACACCATAGTGGTACCTAGTAAGTGCCAAGCCTAATCTCGACCGGGTAGTGACGAGGAATGTCAGGGCACTGCCGGTTATAAAATATAAGGCAAAGTAAGACACTGTAAGGTGCAACAGTATAATCAAAACAATATCAGAAAATGAGAAGAAATCATAGACAAATATACACTTAGTACACAGAAACATCGCCAGGGGATCTCTTGGGATCCTGTCCCGTAGTACCAAATGTAAATACCAGGGGATCTCTCAATATCCTCAATATGTGCGTTAGGGATCTATTAGTATCCTGAGGAACTCTTGTTATCTCAATATATGTACTGGGGATCTCTTGGTATCCAGAAGATCCCTTAGTATCCTCAATATATATGCAGAGGATCTCCAAGAATACTCATCCGTAGTCCCAAAATAAAATCATAACAATATCAAGGAAAGAATCCACAATTTCATTCAAGAACGTACCATGAAACAGAGATTTCTATTCTAATATGACGCACAGAGTTCACATAAACAGTTTAAGCAGATAGGACATTTAATACACTCAAGCATACTTCCCTAAACTACGCAGTATGCTTAAAATACAAGTAATGTTGAAGAAGAAAGAAACAAGTTAATTTACTTAATAAAAAACGGGTGTCCAACAATTAGCACGTGTACACACTCGTCACCTCACATATATGGGGTTCATATAGCAACAATACCAAATCCTGGAAGAATGTCCCTCAAAGAAGGTTAGACAAGCCACATACCTCGAACCAGCTCAATCAAGTCTATACCACATTCTTGCCACGAGTATCCAACTCTAAATGACCCAAATCTATTCAAAGTAATTGTATAATGTAAATAACACTTCAAGTAACTAATTCAACAAATTAATTCTAAACTAATACGCAAAATTAGGAAAAATAACCAAAATGCCCCTTGGCCCACATCACGGAATTAGGTAAAATTTAAAAATTCAGAATCCTCATACTCTCACGAGTTCATTTATACCAAAATTATTCCAATCCAACATCAAAATCTAGGTCAAAACCCTAAAATTTGGCATAACAACATTTCTCCACTTTTCCTCAATTTTTTCATACCTAATCCGAAATTAAATGACAAAACTAAGATTAGATTATAGGATTACAACTAGAAATGGATTAGGAATCGTTACCCAGTGATTTCCCCTTTAAAACCCTCCTAAAATCGCCTTCAATCGAGCTCCAAATCATTTTTCCAAGTTTTGATTTCAAGCCCTCAAAATTTCGTATTTCTGCCCATCTATTTCTGCATCTGTGATCCACTGACTGTACCTGCGGTCCCGCACCTGTGGAAAAGGCATCGCAGGTGTGTAAATCACTTAACTGGATGGGTTCGCATATGCGGTCTTTTGGCCGCATCTGTGATTTCCTGGGGCCTAGCCAATTCCGCTTCTGCGGTCCATAAGCTGCTTCTGCGGTGCCGCACCTGTGGTCCTATTCACGCAGGTGCGGTTATGACAGGAAACTCAGCAGCTGCAACTGCAATTCCCAACTCCAAACTTTCCGTTAATCATCCAAAATCACCCCGAGGCCCCGGGACCTCAACCAAAAGCACGAACAAGTCATATACCACTATCCAAACTTATACCAATCTTCAAAACACCACAACAACATCGAAACTCCAAATCATCATCAAATTCAAGCCTAAGAGTTCCAAAAACTTCCAAATTTTTCTTTTGATCAAAAACTCTATCAAACCTCGTCCGAGTGACCTGAAATTTTGCACACACATCACATATGACCCAACGAACCTACTCCAACTTCCGGAATTCCATCCTGCACCCTATATCAAAATCTCACTTATCAACCGGAAACTTAAAAAAATTCAATTTTCGCCAGTTCAAGCCTAATTAAGCTACGAACCTCCAAAACACAAATCTGGACACACCCCTAAGCCCGAAATCACCCAACGGAGCTAACAGAATAAATGGAATTCCATTCCGAGGCTGACTTCACTCTGCTCCGACTACGGTCCAAATTCTAGTACTTAAATTCTCTTTTAGGGACTAAGTGTCCCAAAATACTCCGAAACGAAAATCAAAACATCCCGGCAAATCAAAATAGCAGAAACAAACACGTGGAAAATAGTTAATAGGGGATCGGGGCATAAATTTTGAAAATGACCGGATGGCTGCGCATATCCTGCTCGGCCTCCTCGACCGCCTGACCCTGCCACTGAACCATCACTGATGCACTGTTCTTTGACCTCAACTTTTGAACCTGCCTGTCTAAAATCGCCATTGGATCCTCAAGGTAAAATAGATCCTTGTCCAACTAGACTGAACTGATGTCACGCTCCAACCTCGGGAGGCGCGACCGGCGCTCAATCAAGTGAACCTTACTGAGCAAGCCTAACCGAACACTTTCTACCGCAACTCAATATGAATACGGAACTCATGCCTTTGATTTATTTAGACGATAATACACAGTGTATTCCACATTACTGATTCATTTCATATCATAAAAAATTACCGTACATAAGCTAGCTTCAAGGAGTCTATTAATGTTATAGCTTAAGGAGTTCGCAATCTTAGGATCAAAATATATACATATAGTGGACTCCCCGAACCCCCGTACAAAACCCACACTAGTGTCTTTGGAGCCTCTAAGGATAGAACAGATAAGCATGACTATGCCGGCAACAAGGCCCCGACTATACCTCAAAAGTGAAAACTGTAATAACAAAAGATACGCCATATAGCCCCATGGAAGAATAAGGGGCTCACCGAGACTTCGAGTAGATGAACGCTCCGCTACACACGGTCGGTACTGTCTGCTATGGAGCCACCTACAATCATAACACGAATGTAGCGCCCCCGGCGAAAGGGACGTCAGTACATTTGAATTGTACTGGTATGTATAACTGAACACCATTTTACTAGAAGGAACTATCAAATAGATACAAGCAATTAATACGGGCAAAATCAAAGAAACAATTCATATAATTCTTCATACAATTTCCACAACACAGATTAGGGCAATTCTGTCACACGTTCACCACTGTTCTCATCACCACCGCCATCTCGAGCGAAGTCCGGTCACGACCCGATCGGCTAGGTCACCTCATTGGAGGCATTACTTTCAATTAATATTTCATTTCTCTTATACGGAATTCAATATCAGCACATTACCACCATCTATGTGGCATGGTGTCCGATCACGACCCGATCGGCTAGGTCGCCTTGCCTAGGCATTACTCATTTCTCATTAGTCAACACCTCAGAATTTTTATTTCACACATGTCATATCAATTCCTTGGCACCCAAGGCCACCATTATCACATCGTTTCTCTTTTCAATATTCATTTAACAAGTTGTGATCATAGACACGTATACCACAAATAATTCAAGTTGCAATCACAGGTAAGTGAGCACGTAGCCAACATGAATAGTCCTTTGTTTCGATGTTGGCTTATAGCCCAAGTATTTCAACACATAATTATACTTTTCATCATTCTCTAGTTATCAAGATTTGTGCATTTTTCACATTGAGGCACATTATTCACGAATATGTATAGTTATATGCGATTCAATTAATGCGTAATGACAATCAATACTCTAGCCAATTTAACTCTTACCATACTTTCGCAATGACAACGGAGCTCAATTTCTAATAAAAAGGGGATTGAGCCATACATACCTCAATAAAGCTTTTCCTTACTCTTTTACAAATTTTCGGAACTCTTAGCGCTTCGATCTATTGAGCAAGAATTACAAATTAAATTGAGTATTAGAGACGAAACTGAAGTTCTAGCTTGGTTCGAGCATATCGTCAAACACTAAAGGTGCATTATGACCTCATGCCCCTTTTTGTGAGGAATTTCTATCATTTTGTACCCCCAATTGCCTCCTTTTTAGTTTTCTACCTTCAAACATCCTATGGTTTGACATGCATGTAGGGAACATCATTCTTATATTCTTGAATTACTTTTCTACTGGCCCCATGTATCTAAGTGTAGAAGTAGGAGCTATGGTTATGAATCTTACCTCTTGGGCATGAGAATTTAGGTGTCTTCTCTTGATTTTCTTCAATGTTTTAGCAAGGATTAAAGATAATTTGATGGGTGATGCTTTCCATTTTGAGACCATCTCTCTCTCTCTCTCTAAAAATCTCAGAAAACATGCTTAAAATGAGCTATAATGTCCCTTATATCGATGGGGAGGTCGGGTTAAAAATTAGAAAATTGGAGCCCCGAGTAAAATATGCGATCGCAGAATAAACATGCAATCCGCATAATGGACCGCAACATGCCTCCCAAAAACCGTACCTTCTGACTCAGTCTGTGGTAATAATGCGGTCCACATTCACGTTCTGCGGTCACAAAGTGCACCGCATAACTGACACTCACAAAATTCAAAGGAGAAATGCGACGGCTATGCGGTCCGCATTTCGATTATGCGACCGCATTTCGACCGCATAACTGACTTTAATTTTGACCAACCTTCTGCCTCACTCTGCGACAGATATGTGGTCCGCATTTCTATTATGCGACCGCATTCTGGGCCGCATTTCTTGCATTTTTCTGGAAACTTATTCTTGACTTTTTAATGCATTATTCAATCCAAAAAGGTCCGCGCCGCGGCGAGCTTGCTCGCCGTGAAGCATATTTACTAATTTATAACACATGATCCTAACTTGGCACCACGGGACCGGGGTTTTTGAGTAGGAATTTCACGGGGCCTTACAACTGAAATCGAACATGTGCGACGGATCATCGTGATACCTCCGGAGCATCGAAACATGAAATACCGGATGAACTCTTGCCAAGCTGTGAGGTAAGGCAAGCTCATAAGTAACCTCCCCAACATGCCTCAATATCTCAAACGGACTAATAAACCTCGGACTCAACTTCCCTTTCTTCCCGAATCTCATAATGCCCTCCTGAAGCAGGACCCTCTCTCTAACTATGTAGGAAACATCACAAATCTTCCGGTCCGTGTTACTCTTATGTCTTGACTGGGCTATGCGAAGCCTATCCTGAATCACCTTAACCTTCTCCAAAGCATCCTGAACCAAGTCTATGCCCAATAATCTAGCCTAACTCGGCTCGAAGCAACACACCGTAGATCTACACCGCCTACCATATAAAGCATCATACGGCGGCATCTAAATGCTGGACTAATAACTGTTATTGTAGGCAAACTCCGCCAATGGAAAAAATAGATCCTAAGACCCTCCAAACTCAATATCACACACACGGAGCATATCCTCAAGAATATGAATAGTGCGCTCCGACTGTCTGTGTGTTTGAGGGAGAAATGCTATGCTCAACTCCACCCGAGTACCCAACTCATATTGTACGGACCTCTAGAACCATGATGTGAATTGAGTACCTCTATCTGAAAGTATGGAAAACAGAATACCATGTAAACGGACAATATCTGAGATATAAATCTCCGTTAACCGCTCTGAAGAATAGGTAGAACTCACTGGAATGAAATGCGCAGACTTGGTCAGCCGATCCACAATCACCCAAATGGCATCAAACTTCCTCAAAGTTTGTGGGAGCCAAACTATGAAGTCCATGGTGATCTGCTCCCACTTCCACTCCAAAATCTCTATATACTGAAACAATCCACCCGGTCTCTGGTGCTCATACTTTACCTGCTGACAAATGATGCACTGAGCTCCAAACCCAACTATATCTTTCTTCATCCACCTCCTCCAATAGTACTGCCTCAAATTCTGATACATCTTCGGAGCCCCCAAATGAATGGAATACCGCAAACTATGGGCCTCCTCCAGAATCAACTCCTGAAGCCCATCAACATTGCGTACACAAACCCGACCCTGCATCCTCAATACCACATCATCACCAATAGTCACGTGTCTACCATCGCCATGAAGACCTTGTCCCTGAGGACAAGCAAATGAGGGTCATCAAACTGACGCTCATGAATGAGATCAAATAAAGAAGATCGAGAAACCACACAAGCAAGGATCCGGCTGGGCTTCGAAAGATTGGATCTCACAAATTGACTGGCTAAGGCCTAAACATCCATCGCCATAGGCCTCTTCGCTGCTAGCAAATAAGCCAAGCTCCCCAAACTCTCCGCCCGGTGACTCAAACCATCGACCACCATATTGGCCTTGCTCGGGTGATATAAAATAGTGATATCATAGTCCTTCAGCAGCTCTAACCAGCTCTTCCGACGCAAATTAAGATCCTTCTGCTTGAACATATGCTGCAAATTTCGGTGATCAGTATAAATCTCACAAGGCACACCGTAACAATAATGACACCAAATCATCAAAGCGTGAACAATAGCAGCTAAAAATTGATCATGGACAGGATAATTCTTCTCATGTACCTTTAATTGTCTGCACACCGTCCTGCATCAATATTGCTGCAAGGACAACGCTCGAGGCATCACTATAGAGAGTATAAGACCCTAAATTGGTAGGCAATATTAAAACTGCGGTTGTAGTTAAAGTTGTCTTCAGCTTTCGAAAGCTCTCCTCACACTCTTCCGTCCACTGGAACGGAGCACCTTTCTGGGTCAACTGGTTATAGACGCTTCAATAGATGAAAATCCCGGAAAAAATCGACAGTAATAACCCGCCAAACAAAGAAAACTTTAGATATCTATAGTTGAGGATGGTATGGGCCAACTCTGCACTGCTTCCACTTCTTCGAATCCATCTTTATTCCCTCACTAGATACCACGTGACCCAAGAATGCCACGGAATCTAACCAAAACTCACATTTTGAGAACTTAGCATATAATTTCTTCTCTCTCAAAGTGTGAAGCAATGTTCTCAGGTGTTGCTCATGATCTTCCCGACTTCGGGAATATACCAGAATTTCATCAATAAAGATAATGATGAATGAGTTAAGATATGGATTAAATATACTGTGCATCAAATGCATGAAGGCTACTGGGAAATTGGTCAGCCAAATAACATAACAAGTAACTCGTAATGACAATACCGAGTCCTAAAGGCAGTCTTTGGGATATCTGGATCCCAAATCTTCAACCGATGATAGCCTAAATAGAAGTCAATATTAGAAAATACATAAGCACTCTATAACTGATCAAACAGGTCATCAATACGGGGAAAATGATAATGATTCTTCACTGTAACATTTTTCAATTGACGATAATCAATACACATACGCATAGAACCATCATTCTTCTTCACCAATAAGACAGGAGCACCTCGAGGTGATGCATAGGGCCAAATGAAACTCTTATCAAGCAATTCCTGTAACTGCTCCTTCAACTCCTTCAACTCAGGAGGAGCCATATGATACGGAGGAATAGAAATGGGCTAAGTTCCCAAAAACAGATCAATGCCAAAACCAATATCTCTATCTGGCGGCATGCCTGAAAGATCAACTGGAAACACATCAGAGAAATACCAAACTACTGGGATTGAATCAATTGTATCTGTATCAATACTGACATCTCTCACATAAGCTAGATACGCTTCACACCCCTTATCAATCATACGTGAGCCTTAAGGAATGAAATAACTCTATTGGAAGTATGATCTAAGGTACCTTTCCACTCTACTCGCAGTACACCTAGCATAGCCAGTGTCATGGTTTTCGCGTGACAATCTAGAATAGCTTAATAGGGTGACAACCAATCAATGCCCAGAACAACATCAAAGTCTACCATGCTGAGCAATAACAAATTGGCTCAAGTCTCAAAACCATAAAAAGTATTTAATCACGACCGATAAATGCGGTCCACAACTAGAGAATCTCCAACAGGTGTATAAACATAAACCGAAGAGCTCAAAGAATCCCGAGATACACCAAAATACGAGGCAAAATAAGAGGACACATAAGAATAAGTGGATCCTGGATCGAATAGAACTGATGCATCTCTATGACAGACCAGGATAGTACCTGTGACGACAAAATCGGAGGCGACAACCTCAGTACGGGTAGGAAGGGCATAGTAGCTGGCCTGGCCTACCCATCTAGGACGACCTCTACCCCCCAACCTCCACCTCAAGATGGCTGAGCAGGTAGGACAACAACTAGTGCTGTAATCATAGCCTGAGAACTCTACGGGGCGCGTTGTGGTTGAGAAGTCTGTGGAGGTGCAGCCCTCCCAAGTCTAGGGAAATCCCTCACCACATTGCGTGTGTTACCACACTCAAAACAAGCTCTGGGAGGACGTGGTGGCTGGCTCGGACCAGCATGCCTGACAACTCGAAACACCTTGTATAGGAGGCGCACTGGATACTAGAGGTGCAAAATAAAGCTCTTGAGGCCTAGGAGGAGCTGGTATACCACTGGCTGTTAGAAGAGCTGAATGAACAGGGCGACTCATATAACCCCTACCATGACGAGCTGAAGCTAGGGCCCAAGCTCCAGAATACTGACTCGACTCTCGAGACCTCTTGGCCTCCCTCTCCTCTCTATCCCGAGCATACATACCCTCTACTCTCCTAGCCATTCTAGACCTGATGCTGGGAATGAGCCTCTTAATGAACCTCCGAACCTTCTCGCGAACACTAGAAACCAAAGCTGGCACATGTCTAGCCAAGTCGGTGAAATGACAGCATACTCCGAGATAGTCATAGTACCTTAGGGCAAGTGCTCAAACTCTACATGCCGAGCGTCCCTAAGGCTCTAGGGAACATACTCTCTTGTGAACATATCTAAAAACTGAGCCCAAGTTAGGGAAGCTGCCTCATCCGGACTGTTTAACTCATAAGTATGCCACCACTAATAGGAGGCTCCTCGAAGCTGAAAGGTAGTAAAGGAAACCCTACTCTATCCTGATATACCCATGGTACAAAGGATACAGTAGCACTCCTCTAGAAATCCCAGAGAATCATCTACTTGAACCTCTCAAGCCTCTTCTGCTCCTTCTTTAAAGCTACTGCCCTCTCTTCGGGCTAAGCTTGGGCGATAGGCTATGCCGGTACAATCTTTGGGATCTGCTCAGCATGCAATCGCTGCTCAAGAGTTTGGGTGTCGGGAGTGTGTGCTACTCCCCCGGCCTAGGATGTGGCTACAGCAAGGGGAAGCAACCCTGCATGAGCCAGAGTGGTGTACATAGTCATAAACTACGTTAGAGTCTCCTGGAGAGCTGGAGCAGTAGTAGCAGTAGGCGTATCAGGTGTCTGGACTCCAGCTGGAACTGCTGCTGGCACATCGGTGAAAGCTCGTGCGAGTGCTCTGGCTGCACCACATGTGCGTCCTCGGCTTCTACCCCAGCCCGGCCCCGGCATTTGACGACTTTAGTAGGGGGTGCAGGTGCCTGATCATCTCATATAGCACGTGTCCTCACCATCCGCGAGAGAATAGAAAACAGAAGTTTAGAATTGTAAAATCAAAAATCTTGTACGACAAGGAAATCAAATGAAGTGGAATTTTCATAACCTTTACATAGCTTCTCGTGGATAAGTACAGACGTCTCTGTACCGATCCACGAGACTCTAATAATCCAGCTTGTGATTCATGACTCCTATTAACCTTGAACTCTTATACTAACTTGTCATGACCCCAGTTCGCCTTCCGTGAACTATCATAGCGGCACCTAGTCTGTACGACTAGGTAAGCCTAACAAATTGCGGAAAAAGAAACAACAGATAAAACTAGCCAAAAACTGTGGAATAACATAATGAAACATTTAAGATGCCGCTCGGCATATACAATACAAACTTCTCAAACTGAAACTACATTTCCTAAAACCCAAAATCTCATGAAATCATAAGTTGCTGAATAACTATAGTGTTGTAACTACAGAGTGTCTAAATAAAAGAAAAGTACATAAGGGCTATAACTAAAAGAGAGTAGATAGGGACTTCTCGATATGCGAACGCAGCAGATATACCTCAAAGTCTCTAGAGATCACCTCACTTTGGTAACGATATGGTTGACTCGATGTACCTAGATATGCACACGGGAAAACATGTGCAGGAAAGGGCATGAGTACACCATAATGGTACCCAGTAAGTGCCAAGCCTAACCTCGGTCGGGTAGTGACGAGGAAGGCTAGGGCATTGCCGGTTATAAAATATAAGGCAAAGTAAGACAGTTTAAGGTGCAATAGTATAATCAAAACAATATAAGAAAATGAGAAGAAATCCTAGACAAATATACACTCAGTACATAGAAACATCGCCATGGGATCTCCTAGGGTCCTGTCTCATAGTCCGAAACGTAAATACTCGGGAATCTCTCAGTATCCTCTATATGTGTGCTAGTGATCTCTTGGTATCCCGAGGATCCCTTGGTATCCTCAATATATGTGCTGGGGATCTCTTGGTATCCCGAGGATCCCTTGGTATCCTCAATATATGTGCTGGGGATCTCTTGGTATCCCGAACTACAGTCAAAATCAATATATGTGTAGAGGATCTCCTGGAATACTCATCCATAGTCCCAAAATAAAATCACAACAATATCAGGGAAAGGATCCACAATTTCATTCAATTTCGTACCAAGAAATAGAGATTTCTATTCTAACATGCTGCACAGAGTTCACATAAATAGTTTAAGCAGATTGGACAATTAATACACTTAAGCATGCTTCCCTAAACTACGCAGTAGGCTTAAAATACATGTGATGTTCAAGAAGAAAGAAACAAATTTAATTTACTTAATAAAAAATGGGTTTCCAACAATTAGCACGTGAACACACTTGTCACCTCACGTACACGGTATTCATATAACAACAATACCAGATCCTAGGTGGAATGTCCCCCACACTAAGTTAGACAAGCCACTTACCTCGAACTAGCTCAATCAAGTCTATACCACGCTCTTCCCATGAGTACCCTATTCCAAATGGTCCAAATCTATTAAAAGTAATTGCATAATGTAAATAACACTTCATGTAACTAATTCAACTAATTAATTCTACGTTAATACGCCAAATTAGGAAAACAGACCAAAATGCCCCAGGGCACATGTCTCAAAATCGGGTAAAATTTACAAATTCAGAATTCTCATACTCTCATGAGTTCATTTATACAAAAAGTATTCCAATCTGACATCAAAATCTAGGTCAAAACCCTAAAATTACGCTTAAGAACTTTTCTCCACTTTTTCTCAATTTTTTCATCCCAAATCCGGAATTAAATGACAAAACTAAGATTAGATTATAGGATTACAACTACAAATGGATTATGAATCGTTACCCAATGATTTCCTCTTCAAAATCCTCCCAAAATCGCCCTCAACCGAGCTCCAAATCATTTTTCCAAGTTTCGATTTCAAACCCTTAAAATTTCATATTTCCGCCCAACTATTTTTGCATTTGTGATCCAGTGACCGCACCTGCGGTCCCGCACCTGCAGTCCCGCACCTGCGGAAAAGGCATCGCAGGTTCATAAATCAGTTAACTAACTGGGTCCGTATCTGCGATTTCCTGGGGCCTAGCCGATTCTAATTCTGCGGTCCATAGGCCGCTTCTACGTCGCCACACCCCGCGGTCCTATTCATGCAGGTGAAGTTATGAAAGAAAACTCATCAGCTTCAGCTGCAATTTCCAACTCCAAACTCCCCGTTAACCATCAGAAATCACCCTGAGGCCGCAGGGACCTCAAATCTTCAAAATACCAAAACCACCGGAAACCACTATCCAAACTTATACCAATCTTCAAAACACCTCAAATAATAGCGAAACACCAAATCATCATCGAATTCAAGCCTAAGAATTCAAAAAACTTCCAAATTCCACTTTCGATCAAAAAGTCTATCAAACCTCGTCCGAATGACCTGAAGTTTTTCACACATCACATATGACCCAACGAACCTACTGCAACTTCCGAAATTTCATCCTGAACCCTATATCAAAATCTTACCTATCAATCAGAAACTTTAAAAAATTTAACTTTCAGCATTTCAAGCCTAATTAAGTTACAGACCTCCAAAACGCAAATCCGGACACACCCCTAAGCCCGAAATCACCCAACGGAGCTAACGGATCCAATGGAATTGCATTCTGAGGCCTTCATTACACTGCTCCGACTACAATCCAAATTATAAAACTTAAATTATCTTTTAGGGACTAAGTGTCCCAAAACACTCCTAAAATGCAAAACAAAATATCCCGGCAAATCAAAATTGCAAAAACAAATACGGGGAAAATAGTTAATAGGGGATCGAGGTGTAAATTCTTAAAAAGACCGGCCGGGGCTTTACATTGTATGACAACGGTAGATTAAAAAAATGATGATGACAGTATTACAGAGTATATAGTCAAGTGAAGGAAAAGATGGAAGGAGATAGGCCTTGAGACAACAAAATAATATAGGCCATAACGCCATATCCTCATTTCGAGAAATAAGTTCGTGACTCCAACGCGACTAACAGAAGGAAAAGTTAGACCCCAGAGTAATATAAATCAGTATGGGCTGGTGAACAAGATAAACTAAACATGAATTAAGGATTGTGTGTACCAGTTATACTAAGTGTCACCCTTATGAGTAAGGAATTTCGTTATCTTTAGTATGGAAGGATTACTGCAAGGAAAGTAAGGATCATCGATGATGTGAAAGGACGCCAACAATAAAGTGGTAGAACTTTATAGGCAGATTGTCGTAGCTCTAACTCTTAGTACTCCCCTAAAGGGGGGAATATGGAGTAACATTATATTAAGTCAGAATTAAGTGGTTCTAGTAATTATGGAATGATAAAGGAAGAATGCAATAAAAATCATAAAGGGATGAGATTTCACTTATTCAAATCCTACAGATATGCTAAGATTCTAGAACATTTTGCAAACACAACGTCAAGGAGAGGAAGTAAGGGTTCCTACCGAGATGTTGTTAATAGATAAGCAGCCAGTGCGAGATGTATGTTAAAACAAAGGAAATAGCCCAATAAAGATTACACAGAATATAGATATGGGAATAAGCCAACGAATAGTTAGCAGTTGATTCAGGAAGAGTCAAGTTATGGTTAGAGAGGAGGTTATAGACGAATCAATAGATCGTGCAAGATAAACATAGTAAAACCCAATATAGTGAATTCATCCTTGCCCTAATGTCATTGTAATACTTGAGATATATTCAGATAGTAGTCGGGGTAGTTAAAGGTACCGTATGAATGTTATGGGAATAAAAGAGAGTGCCACTGGGAAGACAGTCGAGATATTAGTTCTAAAATAATCCTACAAGCACATAGGCATAGAGGTAAGTAACTACAGATAATTATAGGCAAGGAAGGACATCAAAAGGTTCGTAATAAGCTCACGACTTTATAAGAGTCAGAGGGACCTCTCTAAGTATTAAAATGAAAGACTAGCCGAGGAAATAAGGAAGAAGGCTTCAACATAAGCTCAGTGACCTAAAGAGGAAATGATCTTGTAACAACAGTCTCACAACAACATTGTATGCACTCCATAAGAAAGTGGCACCTACCGTGGCTGATGAACGGGAAGTAAAGTAAAAAGTAATATTCGAGATCATATAAGTTGCACGGTAATTTTGTCATGTGTGGGAACTAAGATAAGATAAGTGTGTGTGAACCAAGGGGCATGAAGACAAAGAAAAGAAATAGCTTACGTTTAAAAAAGCTGCGAAGGAACAACTTGAATTATTCAATCAATGCTCCAAAGTTAGTTACATTATGAACACACTTAAGATTTTGGAGCATAATCTATGCAGCATATATGTTGGCAATCATACAGCCATTGAAGACTCTGGAATAAGTTAAAAGAAAGAATTAAGTCCAGGTCATAAACAATTGATTTAATTGTTAGATGAAGTTATCATGGATATTCCATAATGGGCTCCTTTTTATTTTCTTAATTTCTTTCAGTGCGGGTATATGATCGGGATGGCGAATCTTCTTACCCATAGATACCACTTCTACAGGTTCATCACTCACTATCCCGTTATCCATCAATTCATCAAAAAGTTGCTTAAAAATTTCCTATAGGCTAAAAGGGTGGACTTCACGGTGTTCAACCCTTTCGAAGAGATAGATTTGAACCCCTACTCGGTCTTGATCCTACCTTCATACACCTCCGTTACTCTTTAGGAGGCATCCGCCCCAGGTAAACTACCTACCTCGCAGTGTCTCGCCTGCCCTCAAATGATCGGTGCGGCAGTTAGGCATCCTTAGATGAAAGAGTGGCCTTTCACGATAAGTCGTTGTGTGTCATCACCTAGCCCATGGAAGGATAATGTAATAACAAATACTAGGAGCCATAGATCGGAATATAGCTTAAGCCTACATAAAGGCTGATCAGAAAGAATGAGAAGAAACTAAAGAGTTACATCGATGAAGTAAATCACAAATTTGATTATTGAACCTAGAGAGTTATAGACCCCGTGATTAAAAACATTGGAAAATTACTCTTAATATCATAATTACAAGAGAGATAGTATAGTACCTATATTCTATAACGTCTCTACAATCAGTTAGTAAAGTACTAGCCTCATAAGAAGTCGGTACGAAGCTGCCACCAGATTATAATCTTATACTAAAGCTCAAAGTTGTGGATGTGAATCATACCTATATGGAAGGGAGATTATGAAAGAGATACAAGATGTGATGCAAAATTTTAAGGTAAGTAAGGTAAAGGTGAACAAAGTACGAGATACTCAAATGCAGAAGGATGTGAATAGTTCATACTTTGGATAAAAGGCTAGAAGCACGGGGATTCAGTATCCAGGAATAATAGCAGCATCGTCAACGGTATATTTTCTGACCTATGGGTTCTAGGTACCGAGAGATCTAGCCAAGAAAATAAATAAGAGTTGGAGACGATGAAATGTCTCACTTGATGTTCCATAATAATATAAGGAAATCTATGGTGAAGGAAGATCGCGAGTAGTATAAATGGATATATGTAGGTCTCAAGCTAAAGTATGATAGAGTGACAAGGTTTTAAGAAGACAAGAGTAACAACAAGAATGGGTGAGTGAGAAGGTGACGAGAATGGATAAGTCATCGGGATTAAGACCATGAAAAACAAGAGAGCTGATGGTTTCTCTAAATTATACAAAGTTTAATATAGCCTGAATAAACTCAAATTAGTCAAAGACAAATGGCATTTAAAAGAGATGGAATGTTGCCCTGACAGTCCAATGAGGGTCTAATTGTGATAGATAAAGGATGACGTTTGGGCCTTCGATTGAGTAATGATTTAAAGTGGATTTCATGAATTGTATGGGATTAAAATACCCACGTAAGGTGGATCATATTGGGATGCTATGAAATACGATTATGAAAGTATAGTATCGCCCAAGGTGAATTAGTCTAATCACTTCAGATATCCCCCGATGTGATGCAAGCCCTGGTGGCAAGGTATTACGTAAAATGTTTCAAGTTATTAGTAGTATATTATAGATCAATATTCAGGCGAATCAACAATGGATGGACAAAAGTTATGAAGTATAAGACGAGACAAGGCTGTCATTCTTATACAGTAATAAGGAAGCATTAAAAGACTTAGATTTATACATGTGGGATATGCAACAAAAGTAACCTGGAGCTCATTAGAAGACCTTAGTAATGATAAATCGAAGTAAGAGTTATGGTATAGTATGACCTACCGAGATGCATTAAGGTCATAAGAAGGGATAACCGGGTCTATGAAATAAGATATAGCAATATTCGTAAGTTCAATAAAGTATCGGGCAAAGAACTTCAGTATTCCTAGGATGCCCAAAGAGACATCTTTTTAAGCTCCCTATATGTTTATCAAAGTGAAGCCTAGAGATTGGGCAAAAACTGGTGGAAATAAAGAGAGAAGAGTCGCATAGGCTCACATACAAGAAAAAAAAAGTAGCGCAGGCTGCATGACAGAAGGTAGCAAGACTTACGAAATCGGAAAGATTCCAACCACAAGTCGTGGTGTGAGAAAAAGTCTTAAAGGAGTGAATGCTCTGGCCTTTAGAATTATTCACAAAATAGTTGCCGATGGCAAGGCGATTTCTAAAGTATTTGCAAGAACTATAGGTTATGATAATGGTAAGTGCATCAGTCAACATTTGAGGACAAATTTTCCAAAGGGGGGAATGATGTTAAATACCGCTTTTCCGTACTGTAGCACCCCCTTTTTCCCTATTCGCATCGAAAAATAGGGTTTATAACATTTGGGTATGGGACAACTCATTCCTTTTGTGAACTCGGTTTTGCATTTTTGAAAAGTCCCCACCTAATGATTTAGGGTGCATTAGATCACCTATAAGGTTCAACTACAACTACATTCTTTGATAACCAGAGATAGGTTAAGGGCTTGAAATTATCCCAAGGGGAAGGTGTTAGGCACCCCTCAAGATCCACCAGTGTGGCTCCCGACCAAACAATTCTTTATGAATTTTTGCAATTAGCAAATAAATAAATAAGGCTCAAATAAGAGGGGATTTTGAATACATAAATTTTTGGGAATGATATAAATAAAACAAAGTTTTGAAAGAGTTATAACTAAACATGCTAACGAATACAAGAAAGGTCTTAGGTTTATGTGTAATATGGATCACATCAATGCAATACCCGGTAATCACTGCTCTAAATAGGGCTACACGTGGTATTAGCGTAGCGGTCATCATATCCATGTCTACCCTTCCCACCCCGTCAAGGTATTAAAGCGCGGATTGGTCTCGAGCTCTATTGCATGCTATTACCCTTCCCATTCCTCTCAGTGCTAGAGGAATTTAGGACTACTATTCATATATGAAGGAGGTTCTAGGTTGACTCTCAGGTTTAAAACAAAAATACTATGTGACAAACAAGAACATATTGAACTGCATATTGGGGAAGACATATAAACAATTAAGAGGCTCAAATATACCTCCTCGGGCAAAGCACAAAAAAAGTAGCATGACTTAAAATGCATTTAAGGTCAGAATTTAAAATACTAAGAAAAGGGGGAGTTTAGTTGTTGAAGTAGACGAATTTATTACATAACTCAGATAAGAAGTCCGAATTAGTCCTGCCCGCTGGTTGTAGCAATTACTAATTAACAAAAAGCAAATTCAGTTTTGTTGTTATTACCTAAGACTTGCCTAGGTGTTTGGATGAGATCCTATAGACATAATGGCTATTACTGATTCAGAATGTGGCACAGCGGTAATAATTTCACAACGTGCGATTTGAGATCCTATAGGCATGCTTGCTAAACCGTGTTAATAAGAAGAGAGTGGGTTGTTTAGAACATTATGAGATAGGCTGATTTTTAGACTAGACTAGTTTCAGATTCTATAGACGTTGGCATCTTTTATTGCTGATTTTAATCCCTATAGACATGATATCTAGGTAAACGTGAGATAAAGTAGGCAGGATTTACTTGAAATTCCTACAGGCGTGATTTTTATGAAAAGGTACTGATTTTAACCTTATTAGGATGATGCCTGATTGTAGCCATTTAGATCCTATAGGCATGGTATCTAAGTGTGGTAATAAGACATACAACATTTAAAACAGATCCTATGGGCATGGTATCTAACTGTAGAATTAAGACATGCAGAATTTAAAACAGATAGTATGGGCATTGTATCTAAATGAAGAATTAAAACATGCCGAATTTAAAACAGATCCTATGGGCATGGTATCTAAATAAAGAATTAAAACAGGCAGAATTTAAAACAGGTCCTGTATGCAAGTTATCTACCCTCTAATAGCTAAACATGCATAATTACCCAACCCTTTTCACTAACCAACCCCAAATGTTTATTACAAATTATTATAGACCAGTTGCTGAATTACATCATGAATATGTAAACATAGGAAATTACAACCACAGGAAGCCTAATTTTTACTTCCTCTCTGAGTTATGGAACAAAACTCCTCAAATACCACTTGTTTTGAAGCCTTTCTCAGACCTGAGTGTGTCAAAGTTCCCTAAGGGTCTCAAGGGAACCTAGGCAGTGCTCACACCCAAGTTTGCATAACCAGATAAATATGAGTGCAGTGTGTAAAGGACATCCCTTATGTGTTCAAGTTCAGAGAGAGCTCATGGGTTCCAAGGCAAGGCTCACACAAGAGGGGCAGAACATAAGTCTAAGAGTATAGTGGAAGTACATAAACAAAAATTTAAAACTGAATGGAGAGTAGAGAGGGGTAAAGGTGTTTGAAAAATAGTAGTAGTAAAGCTAACATTACACATAATCAACATTTATTTATACAAAGGGGTTAGGGGTTTGGGAATTCATTGCAGGAAACATATGACCTTAGGAAGAGGTCAGGTCTGGGCATCCACAACAATAGATAGTGCTGGCATGCCCCTAAACCAACCAGAGAATATAACACACAAAGGGGATATAAGGTTATGACCCAAGGGAGGGTCAGGTTTGGGGTCATCCACAACAATGCCTAATGCAGGCATGTCCTCCAAACAAACCAGGGATTACAAACACATTGGGGGTATGGGGGTTTCGGATTCACAAGTCACAATAAGTGACTGACAGAGTTCATACATCAAAACAACATTAATTCAGATGAGAAAGGGGCAAACTACAACATGCTTAGTAATGGAAGTTGATTAACACGAGCAGGAAACATGCAAGAGTGAAGGAAATAGTAAAGAACACATGTTGTTGTTGATGCTGGGAAATTAATTAGAATATACCAGTAAAGAAGCAAATACAAAAAGAAAAGTAAGCAATTTTCCTACAACCTAGCCTTGGCTTTCAGTCGGCTAGACAAGGCAGCAACACAAGTAATAACAGAGTAAAGAGAGAGAGTTTTTAGTGAACTGTGTGTTTTGAACTCAAGTGTTTTGTTTCTTGTCTTCGTTTGTTTGTGTCTTTGAAAGAAGAGGGGTGGCAAGGTATTTATAGCCTTTTGAAAATGAGTGAAGGAAAGGTAATAAGTAAAATTTTAGCACAAATATGGAAACAATCAATAATTTGAATCAATTATAAAAGTGATTTCCTTTAATTAAGGAATCACTGTTTAAAATATTAAAATAAGGAAGGAAATCAATTTTAGAGACAGCCTGATTATTGCAATAAAAGAATTAGTAAAAATATTAAGCAAGCAATTAAGTCTAAGTACAAAAATATACTTATATTGGGAATAGATTCAGCAAAGTAAATATTACAACAAATGGAAAAGAATCAATTAATTTTGAACGAGCGAGTGAAATCAGGGTTCATAAAAGGGAAACTTAGAAATCAGTCACAAGATGAAGATCAATCAAGGAAGAAACTTCAGCATATGAATAAAGTGAACAAGGTCATCAGACAAGCGAGGCCAAACTTATTGACAAAATCATAAACAGGTAGTAGTGGCAGAAATAAACTAGGGTTCAATAGTAAAACAAACGTTTGAAGCTTAATAATCAAGTAGGTCAAGTCACAATTGAATCAACAGAGTATCAGAACATTTAAAGGTCTCATATAGCAGGTGGGGAAACCCTTTGAAAAGTTAGAGTTTCAACCATAGTCAGATAAGTCACATAGAGAAAAGAGAGTTTAAAATGAATCTTTCACTCGAGTCAAGTACTCAAACAAACAATTTCAGACGCCAATGACCTAGGGCTTTTCAACAACAATAGATTTTTAAAGATGATAAACAAATAAATCAAACAAGTAGTAGACAATAGTTTCAAAATTCGTATGAGACCATAAAGGAACTAGGGTTTTCAACATGCTAACTCAGATAGAAGAACAACATGAACAAAACATAGAACAATCGGAAACACGTTAAAATCAGAGAAGAGATTTCTTGAAATAAATTAAAGGAAAGCCCTAATCGGAAAGAAAGGTCAAAGAAACGTCGAGAAGTACTTAAAAAGTTCATGGCATGCACGGATCTAAGGTAGCTCTGAAAGAAAATCGAAAAAATCTTAGAGATTAGGGTTTCAGAAAACCCAAAAGCACTGAGAAAGGCCTTGAAACTGGTAAGTGGGGTGGTTTATTAAATTGGGTTTTGGCCTTGTCCGATGAGTTCAATTAAGTCGAGAATTGGGTTAAAAATGGGGTAGGATTTAGGCTATGGTTGAAATTAATTTGGGCTATTATTTAAATAGACAATTTTCCCTTTTAAAATTATAAAAAATAGCAAATTAAATTTTGGAAATAAAATAAAGGTACTAAAATGATTTATAATATATAATTTGTCACACCTCCTTTTTCCTACACCCCCTGAAGATGGTATAATAAGGGAGTTTTTTCCAATTAAAGGACAATCAAAACATGATTCATTTTATTAAAAGATTCACAATCGCCACTTGGGATAATTATGGTGTCCCAAGTTATCGGTTCAAATCCCAAATCGAGGAAAGTTTGACTCTGTATTATAGTCCGTGAACACAGAAATTCGGGTAAGGAATTCTGTTAACTCGGGATAAGGTATTAGGCATTCTCGAGTTCCGTGGTTCTAGCACGGTCACTAAACTATCATAAATGGCCTAATTATCTGATTCTAAACATATTCTAACCTATGGTGCAATTTTAACTTTATAGCCGCTTTGATTTAATTATATCTCTTTTAGGAAGATTTCAACGTTATTTATAACATGTCTTGAACCGCATCACATAAATACACCCGCGATCCTCGACACATTTTATCTAACATTGAGATTTAAATTTGGGTCACATAAATGTGCACCCGAATTTAGGAAGGTAAATTATTAAAATAACGCGCCGAAAGCAACTACGCATTTTAATTTTGCGAGGGTCATGGAAAATTTGCTAAATGGCACGCCTCGAAGTCTAAAGATTTTAAAAAATTAATTAAATGAGGGCCATGCAATTGTCATTTTTATTTGGCACGGCTCACCTCAACTTTTTCTAATGAAAACGTTCCTAAATTAATACATTAGGGCCATACGTTTTTATTGGTTTTGAATGGCGCACCTCAATTCTAAGAGAGAACTGAGTTAATTAATTGAATACTAACATTATAATCACCTTGAGTTAAAGTCCAAATCTAGCCAAACCAAAAGAAAGACCCACAATTAATACCAAGCAATGTACAACCCATTTAAGGCCTTGGTCCCCAAAAAGGAGCACAATGGCTAAGTGCATATTGCTGAACCATCACTTCTCAAGGGCTTAAGTTAGTCTCCAAATGGAAAGCCCACCATGACAATCAACTGTAAAGCACGACTCAGGATCGAATCCCCGCAAAGGTAGAACGCAGCACATTGTTTATTAGAATAGAAATCAAACTCGGAACATACACATGAATTATAAATTAGTTATGAGAGGAATTGAAAAGAAATAAAAATGGAATTAAAGAGGCATATTTGGGCCAGCCCACTCAATTGCCCCTGATCTTCCCAAGCCCAATCCTTCTCCCTCGAAACCCGTTTTGCCCTTAAACCCACAAAATTTCCAGCCCAAAATCCGGTCCGTCTTCAACTAATATTAAACGAGCCCGTTTTTGGATGGGATTCAGTCTGGGCCGTCGAGGATCTTTTGATCCAACGGCCCCAAAGTGGGTTTTGCTTACTATATAGCTGTCTAAACCAGCCCCACCCCCACCTCTCTTCGTTTCTCTCACAACAAAGATCCCCTTAGAACCCTAATAGACACCAAAAAATCTCACCACCGTCCGGTGGCAGCGCCACCTCCAAACACTCTCAAAATAACATCACAGAAACACCTCACTCCCCTCTTTCCAAATCCTCACTTCACTTCCTTCAAATATCACCAGAACTATTCGAATCTTAAATCATAGATAGGAACCCTAAATCCCAAAAGTGTCCAAATCGTTGGGTTTTTGAAGATTTTCGGTTGAAATCGACTTTATTCGAGTGTTCTCACTTGAGAACATACGATTAAAGGCCATTTTGGCCAAAATCAAAGGTTCGAGTTTGAATTCAAGACATTGTTCAGGCCGGTCTGTATGTATTTTTATCGTCCCTTTCCCTTCTTTCATTTTTCTCTTTCTTTTTTTTTCATTTTAGCTATTAACCTTCGTCTTCTCATCTCGTCCCCTCTGTCTTATCGGTTTTTCATTTTTCGTCGAATTTATTCAGCTAAGTTTAGTAGTGCATATTTGTTTTAATTTCCTTGTTTCATTGGTTTATTTGTTTATTTTTGTGTTTCAATAAATAGAAGGTTTGAATTTCCTTAAGAAGTCTTGTTGGGCTCATCAAATTCAGGTCCTTTGATTTGAAATTGGTGTCTGTTAAGCACAATCACGAAAAAGGATTCTATCGATTTTGACAAGGCCATTTTTATTTTGAAACTGGACACTTGGGTCAAATTGACCCATGTCGATTTGGTTTAAGAGTAAAATCAGGGGAGTTCAGGGGTAATATGGGTAATTGATTAGGCTAATCTTTTGCTAACTAACTAAGAAGCCCCTAGAAGCTTCTAGGGAGGGTCTGAATTGAATTTCAGAAGTGTGATAGTTTAACTTGGGCACCAAGTCACAAAATGAGGGCTAAATGCAAAATAAAAATATGAAAACTTACCCTAATCGCTTGCCTATAAAGGCATCATTGCCTTGCCTTAGAGGCCAGAATTTAGAGCCTGAAAATTTAAGAGCCTAGAGCCTGGAATATTCTGAAATCTGAGAGAGAATTGTAAAGCTAAAAAATCATGATCCATTAAGAAATCTGGTGATCTTTAAAGTCTCTCACTTCTGAACCTATTCTAGAACAACTAGGGGTTGAAATGAGTTGAATATTGGTTGGTGTTTAAATACTTGTTTCAAGTTTTGGTTGTGTTTTCTGATTACTGGGTTTTAGTTGATACTACTGTTGGTTCAATTATGGTTTAAAGTTATTTTTCATTGGTTATTTTTGGGTTTATTTTGCTGCTGCACTTGTTCCTGCTACTATTTATTTCTGAACTTCTCCTCCTTTCTTATTTCTCTTTTCCAGGTATTCCTTCGATCTCTTTAACCTTGAAGTGCAACATGAGTAGCCTTGTAACTGATAGGCAATTTAAGGCTTTTGATATCTAATAGATGATAATCCATGATGTAACTTTTGTGTTATTTTAACTTCTTTGGATATATTCCTCTATTTAGTTACAATTTTGCTTGGGTTTAATTTGTAAATTTGGACTGAAATTATAAGTTGGGGTGCTGGTTAGACAGTCTGAAATTCTGATTTTATGTGGATTAATTGGATACCTTGGTTGTAGAGATTCGGTTGGAAATATAAAGACTCTGATCTTGTAGTCTAATTAGTTGTAATTATTTGGCTTTTAGTTTGCATTTTCATAGCTGTAGGTTTAAATGCATGTCGACTCATATAATTGGTCTAATGGATTTGGTTTAAGTCTGTTATAGTAGTTTGTTTCCTTAGAAAACTAAGGTTCAATCTCAAGTCAATTGTGATGAATTGAGCATGTAGGTTGTTGAGCTAATGGTAGGGGAATGATAATTGGTAGCTACAGTTTGTGAAATTCAGTTAAGTGGTGTTTTATTGGGTCATTTCAAGTGTTTAGTGTCTATTCATAATGTTAAGGCTCAATAGAGCTGTCTTTGGGATTATGGCTTTATAATGGACAATTAGTCCCGAATGTTCTTGGTTCGAACTGTTGGAACTAGACTTGGAGGATTATTCAGCAAGTTGGGAAAGTTAGTTTGTGTTTTGAAAGATGAAATAGCAAAGTGCGTCTTTATTTAGTGCTTCAGCCATCATGACCCACAGTTTTGTCCCTTTGTTTGATGGTTTAAAAATGTGAAATGCTAAAGGTTAATCTTCTGTTTGGTATATGGATTCGAACTTGCGTCTCACTTTTTGTTTATGATACCATGTTTCAATTTGGGCTCTACTTGGCCTAAACGCAAGATAGCTGATCCTGAATCTCCACTTTTCTGCCCCATATGTACGAACTGGGCTTGTTGTCGAATTTGGCTTAAATTATTTCAATTCGTGAATTCTATAATTGCAACATGTCATGGGGCTCATACCTAAAGAGAAATGGACCATTTTTTATTTATTTAGTTTTAAGCTTTAGCTTTAACATGCCATCTTTGAGTTCTTTTGGGCTTCCTCATTATTTAAGTTAGATCATTTCAAATAATTTGAGGTGAGCCATAGTTAGATAACTCATAGTCCATGAACCTCACGAGTTAGTGTAGAATCCTTTAAGTAGAATATTTCGGGGTGAGCCATGCCGAACAAAAATGACAATTGCGTGGCCCTTGTATGAGCTTCATAACCTAGATATTAAAAATGACTAATATTTCGTAAAATATCCTTTAGGGACGATTAAAATACTATCGTGATTGTGTATACGTTCGCGTAACATAATTACGATTCTAAAAACAAAACCGGAGTATGCGTTCGCACAACTTTGGCCCAAACATTTTAATAATAATAAAGCATTATTAATTGTGGACATGTTCGTGTGACATGATTTTTGACGCACCAAACAAACGGGTATACGTACGCGTAACCCGTTTCAAGATAATTTTTCTTAATTAAGAGCGATAAAAGAAGTAAATGCACATAGGTTCCAAAATCAGTAATTAAATAATTTTATAAGCGAAGTATTATCAAAGCGACCGTGCTAGAACCATGGAATTCGGGAGTACCTAGAACCTTCTGCTGGGTTAACAGAATTCCTTACCCGGATTTCTGATTCATAGACTGTATACAGAGTCAAACCTTTTCCTCAATTTGGGATTTAAACCGGTGTCTTGGGACACCATAAATTATCCCAAGTGGCGACTCTTATTTTAATTAAATAATCTCATTTCGATTGTCACTTAAATTGGAAATAACTCCCTTTTATTATACCGCTTCCGGGGGTGTAGTAGTGAAAAGGGGGTGTGACAGCTCTGGCGACTCCGTTGGGACAAGAACCCAGAATCTCCGATTCAGGGTTCAAGAATTCGAGCTTTTTTTATGATTTTTACTTGGCTTATTTATTGTTGATATTGTTGTATTTTTTTAACCTTTGTGCTAAAATGCTATCTGTTTAATGCTTTAATATTGTTGAATTGTATATAATTGCATTCTTACGCCACCCCTCCGACTCTTCTGAAAATGGTCCATACGTTCGCGTAGCCCGCTTTTTCTGTAGAAATTATACCAAATAGAGCGAGGCTGGGCAATGGACAAGGCCAGTAGACTTTAGTGCTCCCAGTACGTCGCTCCCTCCTCTGCCCTAGTTGTGCACTCCGGTACCCCATGTCTAGTTCCAAACCCTAGGATTTAAACATAGAAAAACACACCATGTCGGATCCCTAGTAGGAGAGCTTGTTTGCATCACGTGCATTTTGACTTAGGGGACTTAACATAGGGTTTGGGTCCGTCTAGGACAGGTGTACCCAAAATAACAAACCATCATGATGCATTCTATGTGCTACGTGAACATTTATTTGTTTCGGCTTGCATGCTGACCGGCTAGATAAGAAAAGAAAAAGAGAGGGAAAAATCAAAAAGAGATAAAAACAAGAGAGGAAAGACCAAGAGTGATGAAGAAATAAAGCCCGAATCTAAAACTTGATATTATAAAATATCCCAAAACTCTGCCAAATTATTTTTAAAATTAGTTATTTCGAAAAATCAAAGCTGGCCGAACCACGCATGTCTGATTCTCACCGGATGTGGGATACGTAGGCAACCTACATAAGGTCCGGCCTTGTTTTTCGAAAAAAAAAGAAATTAAGAGGGTCAAATAGAGGCAATTGAAAAGTTTGGTCAAAATAAGCCGATTCAGGCAATGTTTTAAACCGTTCTTAGAGTATTCTTCAGTTGTCGAAGGGCTGTCTTCGTAAACGAATGGACAAGGTTGAGAAGTGTCATAAAATAGACCGTCCCCGGCCTCAAAATTCGTATGGAATTTTAAAGGGGCCACATTTGCAAAAATAGCCATTTGGCTAAATTGGCATATCAAGGAAGGGATCATGGTCTTTTTGTTTTTTTAGAAACCTTTTATCAAATGGGTCAACTGGAGTCAACCCTACCCTTCTACAGGAACAGATGAATATTATCCAAGATCCACCAGAAGTGATTATGGAGCAGGCTCTAGTACATTTGTGCATATGGTGGAATGATTTAGATCAGGGTGGTCAGAAATGAGTGAGAAAGAAGTTGGGCGCTCTTATAGAAATCTAGGAGATTAAACCACGGGACGATCTGATCAAGGCTCTAATACCTTTTTTGGGACCCCGTCTGTAATGTTTTTCGCTTCTCAGGCTTTGAGATTACCCCTACTTTGGAGGAAATAGCCGGGTAGATTGAGTTTGGACGAGATTGGAGGAAGCAACAACTTATATTTCCAACGGCTCTGTCGGTGCACAAGTTTTTTGACCTCCTGAATATTAGTTAACAGACAAGTAAAAGTCACGTAAGTAACGGGTGTTGTGCTTTCCATTTCTTATACTTTAGGTTTGGGCACTCTTTTGGTTTAAAAGAACATGAAAAGGGGTTGAGCAATAAGCAAGATAAGGGCCATTTGTAAATCATTGCTGGTTTGCATTTATTGTGGCCTTCCTAGTGATTATGTTTTTTCCAAATGAGAAAATGACAGTTGATATTTGTATGGCTAGAATCACATAGATCCTCACTACCAAGGAAGACCATACACTTGCTCCATTGGTACTGGTGGACATCTATCATGCGTTGACTTTATGCAAAGCTGGGGCCCAATTCTTTGAAAGTTGCAATATCCTCTTACAAATGTGGATGATCGAGCATCTTCGCCATCATCCTACATTCATGAGTTATGGCTGGAGCCTAAATTACTTCATCACCAGTTACGAAGAGTGGGTAAAGGATTACAATATGCCAGAAGAATTTGAAGCATGGGTGTCTCATTTGAAAAGCTCTCAATGCAAGTCAAATTGAGTGGTCTATAGGATGGCTCCGGAACATAAAATCCATATACATGACTGCTGCTAAAGGCTAGTTGAGGTTAATGGGTGTGAAAAGTATTCAGCCGTATACACCACAGAGGGTCTTGAGACAATTGGGAAGGTATCTGATTGTGCCCGGAAATGAAGAACTAAGTACTCAGGTCATAGAGTTGCATCTAGAAGCCGCATTGCCCGAGGCTTTAGTTCAACAAGATTGGAATAGCTGCCGATATCTTAAAAATGGCACCTAGGTACCAGATGTCGCAAAGAGAGAAGTGGATCCAAACTATGCTACTTGGTTTGAGAAGAGGTCTTGTGTGAACAACGAGCCGGAACCCGAACCTGACAGGCCTACCAAAAGACCTCATATGCAAGCTTTTGAAGACAAAATCCAAGAAAGATTAGCATAGGGAGAAAAGGAAAAAGCATATCAAGCTGAGATTCATGCCTTGAAAGAAATGCTGAGAAACTTGGAATTCAACAATGATCTCCAAGCCGAAGAAGCCGAAGGTGAGATAAGAAAATTGGTCCAAGAGAATGAAGCTCTCAAAGCCCAAATCAGAAAGGTGAAAATAGCAATTAAAAACCCGGGCAGGAGAAGAAAAGACGAAAAGCTCATCTACAATCTTACCCAGAAAGCACGTGATTTTGAGGCTAATTTGTAAAAGACTGAAGAGGAGCTAGCAAACGCCCGAGCTAAGTTAGCCAAGGGTGCAGGGGAATGAGCCAGTCTCATCCGTCAGCTAAAGGAGAAATATGACAAAGGGATGGTGAGTATGAAGAAAAAGGTCAAGATCCTTGAAAATGAAATGGCTAAGCAGGAAAGAGATTTCAAGGCCGAAAGGGAGCATTGTTATGCCATGATAGCATGGTTGGAAAGGGATCTGCAATAATTTCAAGAATAGAGCCATGCAGTTGACAAAACTTTGGAAGCTATAGCCCGTCGAATTGGGTATTAATTGTAAGAGAAGGGTAGGATCCGTGAAAGGGTAAGGGAGATTGCATAGTACATTGTGGTAAAATGCCAAGCATGTGAGGACATGACCCGTTCCACTTTCTTTGCGGTAGTCAAGACATTTGTCCAGCAGGTAATGAGAGATTTGGAAAGGATCCAATGGGATCTTGCAGGCGGGCCAGTAGATAAACCAAACAACACCTCGAGGACTTCAGGAGTTTTCAAGTCTTTAATGTATTCGTGATCTTTGTTTGAGTCGGTACTTTCTGGTTTGAGTCTGTTTAGTCGTTTTGGAGTCTGATAAGTCCTTTGAGTTTGATGTTTAAAAAAGTTTGTTTGTTTCTTTCGAGTCTGTGGGTCCTGAGTTATTATAGTCAAAGTGTTTGTTTTTATGAAATAAATTGAAAATCCCAAAAAAAAATTTTTTATTTATTTTTCTTTTATATCCCCAAGAACTACGATTGGTCTAATTCATGCGGGGTCATGATACGTAGGCAATATCCATAGTATTCGACCATAACCAAATCAAATTAAAAGAAAAAAGGGAAAAGAAGAGTGGAAAAACAAAAGAAGGAAAAACACGAGCGGAGAAGTAAAGAAAAAGAAAACAAGAGCAGAAAACAAGAGAGAGGCATGAGGGGGTAGAAACAAAAGAGAAAGCATGAATGAAAGAGAGAAGAAAGAAAAGAAAAGGAAGTTGCAAATAGAAATAAAGAAAATCCGGGATGAGGCAAGCAATCGAGCAAATGCATAATAGAAACGGTTAGCTACTTAGGTTCATTTATTCAGCAAATGGGCGGCTACCAATCTGTCAAAGCTCTAACCGCTAACAAAATTATTTTTGATGTGTTGAGTTCAGAAAGGTGGTTAGTTGATTGGCATTCTGGCACCTCATTCCTATAGTACACGGTCAAAAGGCAAGCTGAACATGGCCAACCACGAACTAGAAGCAAGTATTGTTGACCCATCAAAAGAAGTGGAAGAAGTGGATGTTAATGTGATGAAAGAAGAGATGTATAAGCTGAAGCAGCAAATGGCTGAAATGCATCAAGCCTGGGTAAAAGAGCATCCACCACCGGTTTATCCTGCTAACCCTGCTTATATCCCACCGTTGGCTCAACCTCAAGATCTTCCCATCGTGAATTCATCCCCGGACTTTCCTACCTACCAACAATGCTATGGCACCACCTCCCAAACACCACCAACTCCACCACCCATACCAGTCCCATACCCTTCCCTACCAACCACTCCTATATTTGTGGCACTTCCACCAGCTGCATTGCATCGGTCTTCCAGTGTGACTCTATTATAGACACAAGACATTCATTATTACCCCTAGAACCAACCTTCAAAGCACCAGAACCATTTTCTCATACACCTCATTTTGATCTCTCGGCAGAAACTGTGAAGCCTCCTAAGAATTCTGAGCAGGAGGAGATGGTTAGGAAAGCCAAAAGTTTAGAGCAATCTTTCAGGAATATGCAGCGGCTAGGTGGACAAGTAAGTGTGGCCTATAAAGATCTATGTCTGTTCCCCGATGTCCAATTACCAGCAGGCTTCAAGCTGCCCAAGTTTGATTTATATGACGGGCATGGTGATCCAGTGGCGCAGCTGGGAGGTTTTTGTAGCAAGATGAGAGGGGTAGGTGGAAGAGATGAATTACAGATGGCCTATTTTAGTCAAAGTTTAAGTGGCTCAGCTTTGGAATGGTACACCCGACAAGATCATGGTCGGTGGTACACTTGGGACGATTTAGCCCAAGCATTTGCCAGTCATTTTCATTACAATCTTGAAGTTGTCTTAGACCGTCTATCATTGACCAAGATTGACAAGAAACCCAGGGAAATCTTTAGAGAATACGGCTTCCGTTGGAGAGAGCAACCAGCGAGGGTTGACCCTACGATAAAAGAGAGTGAAATGGTTGATCATTTCTTGCAGGCCTTAGAGCCCACTTGTTTCGGTCACTTGGTATCAGCAGTAGGGAAATCGTTCAACGAAGTGGTGAAAATGGGAAGCATGGTAGAGGAAGGACTCAAGGCCAACAAGATCATGAGTTATTCAGCAATCAAAGCAACCACCCAAGCCATTCAAAGAGGCACTGGGGACGTACTGGGAAAGAAGAAGAAAGAGGACGTTCCAGTAGTTGAGTCAATGGCTTGGTCTAGGGGCCCGTCACTTTACTATAACCAGCCTCGACCCCACCCCAAACTTACCCTCACACTCCATATAGCCCACCACAACACTACTACCCACCTTCAGATCCCTACTTCTCTGTCCATCATGCTAAAACATACACTCAACCTCCTGCCCACGCACAATGACGTGCGCCAACCCCACAAAATACTTACCCAGCTCCCCAAAACACATACCCACCTCTAAGAGCCTACAGAAATCACCCTGGAGCAGGTTTTCGGCCTAAACAAACCTTCAAGAATGAGAGGACGCAAAAGCAAAAGACTTTCACTCCACTGGGAGATTCATATACCAATCTATTCCACAGGTTGAGACAGTTGGGAATGTTGAATCCAATTGAGCCTAGGTTGCCGAATCCCTTTTCGAGAAATCTTGACCACTCGATCAGTTGTGAATATTGTTCATGGACCCTGGTGCATGATACAGAGAGATGCTGGAAGTTGAAGATAGCCATTCAAGAGTGCATTGACACCCGTCGGATCGAGGTTCAGGCCCCAGAGGCGCCTAATATCAACCAGAATCTGTTGCTGGCCCATCATAAGACCAATATGATCGAGATAATCCAAAAAAGAGGAGAGCCTAAGAAGCCCTCGCATACTGTAATGATGATCAGGTCCAGTGAAAGCAAGCCGAGTGGAGAATCAAGTAGCGGGAAGTCATTGATCAAGGTGAAAGGAATAGTTAGTAAATCAGTTGTGGAAATTGAGAAAGAGTCCTCAAGCGATGTTGCAGTAAAACAGGGGACAACAAAAGTGGTGGTACCAGGGGCATTGAACAAGCCTGTTGTGGTGGTGGAAGGTGCTCGCACATAGCCGGTCATCCTCAAAGTAGTAACCAAGCTGCCAATAGTCAACAACAAGGCCATCCCTTGGAATTATGGTTGAATGTCTGTGATTTACAAAGGAAAAGAAGTTAAAGAGGAAGTTTGTGAAACCCATGGTCTGACTCGCTCGGGGAGATGCTTTACCCCCGAGGAGTTAAAAAAGACAAAACCTCCAAAGATAACTCAGTGCTGGTAAAGAAAATCGTGATCGAAGAAGAGTCAGAGGAATTCTTGAAGAAGATGAAGTTGCAGGACTATTCCATTGTATAGCAGTTAAGGAAAACCCCTGCCCAAATTTCATTACTCTCATTGCTAATCCACTCGGACGAGCACCGTCGGGCATTGATGAAAATCATGAATGAGGCCCACGTCCCCGACAAGATCTCTATAAACCATTTGGAGAAGATAGCAAACAGGATTTTTCAGGTCAACAGAGTTACCTTCTCCGATAATGAGTTGCCCGTGGAGGGTACTGAGCATAATATGGCCCTTTATCTGATGGTGAAGTGCGAAGATTCTGTGGTAACCCGAGTTCTGATTGACAATGGGTCCAGGGAAAACATTTGCCCTCTCTCCATGCTGAACAAGATGAAAGTGGACGATGATAGAATCACAAAACCAACATTTGTGTTCGAGGGTTCGACGGCGGGGGCAAAGATTCAATGGGCGATATAATACTAGAATTGACTATAGGGCATGTCGAGTTCACTATGGAATTCCAAGTGTTGGATGTGGTGGCTTCTTACAATCATTTGCTGGGGCGACACTGGATTCATGCAGCCAAGGCAGTGTCATCTACCTTGCACCAGATGGTTAAATTTGAATGGGACAGATAGGAAATACAGGTGCATGGTGAGGATAATCTGTGCGCCTTGGGTGATGCCATTGTACCTTTCATCAAAGCTGAAGACGACGAAGGTCCATGGGTCTATCAGGTCTTTGACATGATATTAGTTGAAAAAATCCCAGAAGGTGAGTGTGTTCCAATTCCTAAAGTAGCAGCTGCATTAGTCATGGTGGCTTTGGAGATGTTGAAGAATGGCTTCGTACCTGGCAAGGGTTTGGGTGCTTCTCTGCAAGGTATCGTACAACCAGTGTCTAATCCTAAAAACTTGGATACTTTTGGTTTGGGATTCAAGCCTATATCTGCGGACATAAGGCAAGCCAGAAAGCTGAAACAGAGAGAATGGGTTCTTCCAAAGCCCATGCCGCGGTTGTCCAGATCATTTGGCAGGCTTAGTGGCAGAAAGCGCCCGATATCAACGGTTCCCGGTTCATTGATTGACGCTGATGGGGATCTGGATAAGCGGTTCGAGTGGTTGTTCAATGAGGTAAATATGGTGGAAGCTAGAAAAGGATCAAGCAAGGCAGATGTGCAATTTGTAGGGCCCTGTGCAAATATCAACAATTGGGAAACTACTCCTCTTCCTACTCGAAGTGAGTCGTGGTAGTCGGCTTTGATTTTTCTTTTTGTTTAATCTGGATTATTTCCAGGGTTGTAATTCAGATGCTATGTTCCGTCAGTTAGGATGAGTTAAACCTTGTTATCTTTAAATTTCAATGAAATGCAATTTCCCTTCCTTTCATTCCTGATATTTTTATATTTCTTTTTCTTTTCTTTCTCGTACAGTCCTTTTTATGCTGGTTTTAATGACATGACATGCATGAGGAGTCTCCGGCCCAGTCTTAAATGCCAATTTAATTGTAAAATAATAATACAAGAGATTGAGTGTGATGATGAGAAAGACTTTGAGGAAATTAGTAAATAATTAAGCTATTTTGAAGAAAAACCCAAACTTAACATGAATAATACATAAGCAATCAACATAGGGAATCAGGATAATGTCAGGGAAACTAAAATAAGTGTCCATCTTGAACCACAACTCAGAGAGCAGATAATTAAATTATTATTTTAGTACAAAGTTGTATTCGCATGGTCATATGACAACATGCTAGGTTTAAGTGCTGACTTGCTGGTTCACAAATTGCCCACCGACCCAGCATTACCTCCTGTCAAGCAGAAGCTGAGGAAATTTAAAACTGATATGAGTGTGAAGATTAAAGAAGAAGTTACTAAGCATTTTGATGCAAAGGTCATTCGGGTCACGCGGTATCCCACCTGGTTAGCCAACGTTGTGCCCGTACCAAAGAAAGATGGTAAGACCCGTTGATTACTATGATCTCAACAAGGCGAGTCCGAAGGATAACTTCCCATTACCAAACATCCACATATTGATTGATAATTGTGCCAAATATGAGATTGGTTCTTTTATAGATTGTTATGCAGGCTTTTACCAGATCTTAATGGATGAGGAATATGTATAAAAGAGGGCATTCATCACGTCATGGGGAACATACTAATACAGGGTCATGCCAATTAGTTTGAGAAATGATGGGTCAACATACATGAGAGAAATGACAACCATATTCCACGACATGATACACAGCGAGATTGAGGTATATGTGGTTGATGTAATTATAAAGACCAGGAAGCAGTCTGACCACAACTAGTGTCTGAGAAAGTTCTTCCAAAGGCTTCACAGGTACAATCTCAAGCTCAATCTTGCGAAATTTTCTTTCGGTGTTCCATCTAGAAGATTATTGGGATTTATAGTCAGTCGTCGAGGTATTGAATTGGACTCATCAAAAATCAAAGCCATCCAAGAATTGCCACCTCCAAAGAACAAGACCGGGGTAATGAGTCTGCTAGGGAGATGGAATTACATCAGCAAGTTTATCGCACAGCTTACGACAACTTGTGAGCCCATCTTCAATCTATTAAAGAAGGATGCTGCGGTCAAGTGGACAGACAAATGTCAAGAAGCATTTGATAAGATAAAGGGGTATATGTCAAACCCAACAGTGTTGGTCCTACCAGAACTAGGGAGACCTTTTATTCTGTATTTGACGGTGTTGGACAACTTGTTTGGATGTGTGTTAGGTCAGCATGACTTCATCGACATGAAAGTGCAGGCCATATACTACCTCAGCAAAAAGTTCACAGCTTATGAGGTTAAGTATACTCAGCTTGAGAGGACGTGTTGCGCTCTAACTTGGGTAGCACAGAAGTTGAAACATTACCTGTCATCGTATACCACTTACCTCATCTCTCTGTTGGATCCGTTGAAGTAAATCTTTCAGAAGCCTATGCCTACGGAATTCGACATTGTCTATCTGACCCGGACTGCAATGAAATCACAAGCGTTGGCTGTTCATTTGACTCGAAATCCAGTCGATGAAGAATATGAACCTTTGAAGACATACTTCCCTGACGAAGAGGTAATGCCGTTGATGAGTTGGAATAAGTTGAGAAGCCAGGATGTAAACTTTTCTTTGATGGGGATACCAATATGAAAGGTGTTGGGATAGGAGCGGTACTTATTTCTAAGACACGGCAGCACTACCTTGTTACGGCTCAACTTCGTTTCTATTGTACTAGTAACATGGCTGAGTATGATGCATGCATCTTGGGTTTGAGGTTAGCTATGGATATGGGTGTCCAGGAAGTCTTGATCATAGGCAACTCAGACTTTCTGGTACACCAGATTCAAGGAGAATGAGAAATACGAGATTTGATGCTTATACCGTACCGACAATTTTTTCATGATCTTTGTCAGTGGTTTCAATCAATAGAATTCAGGCATATTCCAAGGATTCATAATGAAGTTGCCGATGCTTTGGCTACGTTGGCGTCAATGTTGCATCATCCAGATAAAGCCTATGTAGACCCTTTGCTGATTTAGGTCCGCAATCAGCATGCCTACTGTAATGTGGTGTAAGAAGAACTTTATGGTGAGCCATGGTTCCACGATATCAATGAATACCTCAGAATGGGAGTGTATCCACTACAGGCCACAAAGGATCAAAAGAGAGAAATTCGATGTTTGGCAAGTGGATTTTTCTTCAGTGGAGGGGTATTATACAAAAGAACTCCAAATCTTGGGTTGTTGAGATACATAGATGCTGGACAGGCCACAACTATTATAGCCGAAGTACATTCTGGAGTTTGTAGACCACATATGAGTGGGTACATTCTAGCAAAGAAGATTCTCCGAGTAGGTTATTATTGGCTTACTCTTACGCAAGATTGTATCGGATTTGTGCGCAAGTATCATCAGTGTCAGGTGCATGGGGATTTGATTCATTATCCACCATCGGAATTGCATACAACGTCTGCACCATGGCTTTTTGTTGCATGGGCCATGGATGTCATTGGGCCAATTGAGCCAGCAACATCAAATGGGCACAGGTTTATTCTGGTGGCCATTGATTATTTCACCAAATGGGTTGAAGCTCAAACATTCAAGTCTATAACCAAGAAAGCAGTGGGCGATTTCGTGCATTCAAATATTATTTGTCGGTTTGGGATTCTAAAGGTGACCATTACAGACAACGAGGCTAATCTTAATAGTCATCTGATGAAAGAGGTATGTCAGCAATTCAAAATTACACATCGTAATTCCACTCCTTATTGTCCCAAGGCAAATGGAGCAGTTGAGGCAGCCAACAAGAATATAAAGAAGATACTGCAGAAAATGGTGTAAGGTTCTAGAAAATGGAAAGAAAAGTTGCCTTTAGCATTGCTGGGTTATCTCACTATTGTCCGTACTTCAGTAGGGGCGACTCCTTGTTCATTGGTGTATGGTACCGAGGTAGTGATACTTGCAGAAGTGGAAATTCTGTCCCTTCAGATTTTCACCGAAGCTGAAATTGATGATGATGAATGGGTCAAAGCCCGCTTGGAGCAATTGAACTTGATCGATGAGAAAAGGTTGGCATCAGTGTGTCATGGTAAGTCTTATCAACAAAGAATGGCTAGAGCATATAATAAGAAGGTGCGCCCACGGATGTTTGAAGTGGGTCAGCAAGTGTTGAGGTGTATTCTTCCATATCAGGCTGAGGCCAAAGGCAAGTTCGCCCCAAATTGGCAAGGGCCGTTCATCGTGATGAAAGTGTTGTCTAATGGTGCTTTGTACTTGACAGAAATAAAATGCAAGTGTGTTGAAATGAACAGCAATTCTGATGCAGTTAAGAGATATTATGTATGATTTCCTTTGAATTAATTGCATTTGTTTGTACTTGGCATATTTTGAAGATTAGAAAGACGAAGGCATTTTGTTCTGCTATCTAACACTTTATCCTTTGTCACCCCTTTGAGCCTTATTTATTATCTTTCATGACCCCTCTTTTGGAATCAGTAAGAAAATTCATAAACACAAGCGTGGAAAGTAAGTGAAGGAAAAAGAGAAAGAAAACAATGAAAGAAGAGAGAAGAAAAGGAAGAAGAAAAGAAAAGGAAAGGAAAAAAAAAACAATGAAAAGAAAGAAAAGAAAAGAGAGAAAAATGAAAGAAGAAAACAAGAAAAGGAAAAGGAGAAAAACACAAAAAAAAAGAAAAAGAAAAAAAACAACAACAAAAAGAATAAAAAGGAAAAAAGAGAAGAAAAGAAATAGCAACAGCAAAAGTAATTTCATGAACTACATTCGACCTGATTCCTTTTAAGGATACGTCGGCAGTCTCACGGTTTGGTCCCATCATAGTAAAAATCCAAAAGCCCCCATGCAAGAAACTAGGGCATAAGTTGCGGTTGTTGTAAGAAATCTGATTCCGAAAGTTGTAATTTTAAACCCATCTGAATTGTTTTGAGCCTTTAATACCCTTTCTTTCTCATGTCCAAAATCCTGCATTACGGTCCAAAGAAAGACCTTCTGATCAGTTTTCAAGAAATGGCAAGTCAAGCAAGAAGAGGTGATCCATGTCAGGGACAACACTCTGGTCAAAGCAGAAAAATGATTAAAATGAGAGAGTCTTATTGGTGAAAACCCTCACGGGCATTGTAAGGCGACGCAAGCTGAGACAAATGAAGAATGAGAAAGTCTTATTGGTGAAAACCCTCACAGGCACAGTAAGGAAAAAGTGAGTTGAGAGATATCACAAATGAGAGAGTCTTAATGAGGAAAACCCTCGCGGTCACCTTAAGGTGAAAGTGAGCTTTCAAGTATGAGAGGTCTGTGGGTGAAAACCGTTCAAGAAACCGCAGAATGAACAAGGTTAGGTTTTGGTTGAACAAATCAAGGTATGGAATTCTAGGGTAACAAATTATGGCAGCTGAAAGTCGATTGGTTTGACGGATTGGGCCGATTAGTTTGAAGTGCATGTCATGATCAATCTTACCAGCTGTTCCACTCATATAAGTCTCTTTTCCTTTTCTTTCCATTTTGTAAGTCGTCCGATTTTGGATTCTCTTTATCCTTAATTGTCAGGGTCATTGCATTTCATCCTTTTGGGGTTTGTTTCTCTATGATGTTTCAATGTTAGTTTTGTTTAAAACATAGAAGATGGGATGTCAAGGCTTACTGCCAGTTTCTCAATTGCAAAGCACAATGGGGTATAAGGTACCAAAGATGGCATGATGCAAAGTAAGATACAAAGGGTCACCAGAAGTTTCGTCGGTGGATTGGTTGGGTAATTTTATGAGAGATGCAAAGATTTGGATAAAAGGGGTCAGAGATGTGAAACAACAGTCTGGGTATAAAACACTAAGGTCATCGAAGGTCATGGGGTTTGAAAGTCAGCCATAAAGTCAAGCGGTTCAGGGCCAGTTCGGGAAGCAGGTCAAAGGAAACACAGCACCGGAGACATCTTCAACAAGAATGCCATCAACTAACCACCATTTTTTAACTGACAAAATTATTCTTTGATTGAAACAGGGGCACAAAATTTTGTTTGTTTCAAAGAAACCCTCCGTAAGGAAATGCAGCGCCAAAGAGGTATGACCGGATATTCTCGTGACCCTCCTGAAAAATCGGACTTAGTTTAAATTTCAAAATAATTTTGAGTAGCATAATTTAGCATAAATGTACCCCAAATTGCCCCTGATCTTCCCAGGCCCAATCCTTCACCCTCCAAACCCGTTTTCCCTTAAACCCACCCAATTTCCAGCCCAAAATCTGGTTCGTCTCTAGTTAATATCAAACGACCCTGTTTCAGATGGGATTCAATCTGGGCCTTCAAGGATCTTTTGGTCCAACAAACCTAAAGTGGGTTTTTTTAACTATCTACTTGTCTGAACCAGCCCCACCCCACCTCTCATCATCTCCCTCACACCAAAGATCCCCTTAGAACCCTAATAGCCGCCCCAAAATCCCACCACCGTCCGGTGGCGGTGCCACCTCCAAACACCATCATAATAACACAACAGAATCACCTCACTCCCCTCTTTCCAAATCCCCTCTTCAGTCCTTTCGAATATCACCAGAACTATTCGAATATTAAATCACAAATAGGAACCCTAAATCTCAAAAGTCCAAATTGTCAAGTTTTTGAACATTTTCAGTTGAAATCGCCTTTATTCGGATGTTCTCACTTGAGAACATACGATTAAAGCCCATTTTGGCCAAAATCGAGGGTTCGAGTTTGATTTCAAGACATTGTTCGGGCTAGTCTGTAGGTATTTTTGCCGTCCCTTTCCATTCTTTCATTTTTCTTTTTTTTTTCATTTTAGCTATTAACCTTCGTCTTCTCATCTCATCCCCTCTGTCTTATCGGTTTTTCATTTTTTGTCGAATCTATTCTACTAAGTTTAGTAGTGCATATTTGTTTTAATTTCCTTGTTTCGTTGGTTTATTTTTTAGAAATTGGTGTCCGTTAAGCAGAGTCAGGGAAAAGGATTCAACCGGTTTTGACAAGCCAATTTTTATTTTGAAACTGTACTCTTAGGTCAAATTGACCCATGTCCATTTGGTTTAAGAGTAAAATTAGGGGAGTTCAGGGGTAATATGGGTAATAGATTAGGGGAATCTTTTGCTAACAAACTAAGAGGCCCCTAGAAGCTTCTAGTGGGGGGGGGGGGATGGGTCTGAATTGAATTTCAGAAGTGTGATAGTTTAACTTGGGCACCAAGTCACAAAATGAGGGATTAAATGCAAAATTATAATCTAAAAAGTTACCCTAATTGTTTGCCTATAAAGGCATCATTGCCTTGCCTTAGAGGTCAGAATTTAGAGTCTAAAAATTTGAGAGCCTAGAGCCTGGAATATTCTGAAATCCGAGAGAGAATTAGAAAGCCTAAAAATCCTGATCCATTAAGAAATTTGGTGATCTTTAAAGTCTTTCACTCTGAAACCATTCCAGAACAACTAGGGGTTAAAATGAGTTGAATATTGGTTTGTGTTCAAATATTTGGTTCAGGTTTTGGATGTGTTTTCCAATTACCGGGTTTTACTCGATACTACTGCTGGTTCAATTATGGTTTAAAGTCAGCTTTCATTGGTTATTTTTGGTTTATTTGGCTGCTGCACTTGTTCCTGCTACTGTTCATTGTTGAACTTCTCCTCCTTTCTTATTTCGCTTTTCAAGGTATTCCTTCGATCTCTTTAACCTTGAAATGCAACATGTGCAACCTTGTAACTGATAGGCAATTTAAGCCTTTTGATATCTAATAGATGATAATCCATGATGTAACTTTTGTGTTATTTTAACTTCTTTGGATATATTCCTCTATTTAGTTATGATTTTGCTTGGGTTTAATTTGTAAATTTGGACTGAAATTATAAGTTGGGGTGCTGGTTAGACAGTCTGAAATTCTAATTTTATGTGGATTAATTGGATGCCTTGGTTGTAGAGATTCAGTTGGAAAGATAAAGACTCTGATCTTGTAGTCCAATTAGTTGAAATTATTTGGCTTTTAGTTTGTATTTTCATAGCTATAGGTTTAAATGCATGTCGACTCATATCATTGGTCTAATGGATTTGGTTTAAGTCTGTTATAGTAGTTTGTTTCCTTAGCAAACTAAGGGTTAATATCAAGTCAATTGTGATGAAATGAGCATGTAGTCTGTTGAGAAAATGTTAGAGGGATGATAATTGGTAGTTGTAGTTTGTGAAATTCAGTTAAGTGGTGTTTTATTTGGTCATTTCAAGTGTTTAGTGTCTGTTCATAATGTTAAGGCTCAATAGAGTTGTCCTTGGGATTATGGTTTTATAATGGCCAATTAGTCCCAAATGTTCATGGCTCGAACTGTTGGAACTAGCCTTGGAGGATTATTTAGCAAGTTGGGAAAGTTAGTTTGTCTTTTGAGAGATGAAATAGTAAAATGCGTCTTTATTTAGTGCTTCAGCAGTCATGACCCACAGTTTTGTCCATTTGTTTGATGATTTAAAAATGTGAAATGCTAAAGGTTAATCTTCTGTTTGGTATATGGATTCGAACTTGCATCTCACTTTTTGTTGATGATATCATGTTTCAATTTGGCCTCTACTGGGCCTGCACGCAAGAGAGTTGATCCTGAATCTCCACTTTTCTGCCCCATATGTATGAACTGGGCCTACTGTCGAATTTGACCCAAATTATTTCAATTCGTGAATTATGTAATTGCAACATGTCATGGGGCTAGCCCCAAAGTGAAATGGACCATTGTTTATTTATTTAGTTTTAAGCTTTATCTTGAACATGCCATTTTTGAGTTCTTTTGGGCTTCCTCTTTAATTAAGTTAGATCATTTCATTTAATTTGAGGTGAGCCATAATTAGATAACTCATAGTCCATGACCCTCACGAGTTAGTGTAGAAACCATTAAGTAGAATATTTCGGGGTGAGCCATGACGAACAAAAATGTCAATTGCGTGGCCCTCGTATGGGCTTTATAACCTAGATATTAAAAATGACTAATATTTCCTAGAATATCCTTTAGGGACGATTAAAATACTATCGTAATTGTGTATACGTTCACGTAATATAATTACGATTCTAAAAACAAAATCGGAGTATGAGTTCGCGCAACTTTGGCCCAAACATTCTTAATAATAATAAAACGTTATTAATTGTGGACATGTTCGCGTGACATGATTTTTGACGTGCCAAACAAGCGGGTATACGTATGCGTAACCAGTTTCAAGATAATTTTTCTTAATTAAAAGTAATAAAAGAAGTAATTGCACATATGTTCCAAAATAAGTAATTAAATAATTTTATAATCCAAGTATTATCATAGCGACCGTGCTAGAACCATGAAATTTAGGAGTGCCTAACACCTTCTCCCAGGTTAAACAGAATTTCTTACCCGGATTTTTGATTCGCAGACTGTATGCAGAGTCAAACCTTTTCCTCGATTCGGGATCTAAACTGGTGACTTGGGACACCATAAATTATCTCAAGTGGCGACACTTATTTTAATTAAATAATCTTGTTTCGACTGTCACTTAAATCTGAAATAACTCCCTTTTATTATACCTCTTCCGGGGGTGTAGTAAAAAAAGGAGGTGTGGCAAGTAGTTAATTTATTTAATTCCATTCTGATTCATATTCACAGATCATTACACTCAATTAGTAAATCTTCAAATCCACTACAATTTCAAGAGCATAGCTGGATATGAAATGAACAGAGAAAATGAGGCTAGGAGTCAACAACAACAACAGCAACAATCAATCAGAAAAAATTAGTGAACCCCAACTTCAAACCCATAATTGAATGCAGCAACCCCAAAGAAAAAGTCCCACTGGAACAAAATTTAGCAGACTTGGAATCAGACGTTAAAACCAATATCCAAATCATTTTCAAATTCCACAATGAAGAACTGTTGTTTTAAGGCTCTAAAAGGAATCAGAAAAACAATGAAATTCAATGAAACAGTAGAATTTGTGTTTGTTTTTTGTATTTTCTGAAATCTGATCTCTAATTTTCTGCCTTGAAAGGCAAGATAGAGATGCCTTTATAGGCAAGCAAATAGGGCAGACCTAAGAGTTCAGTTTTGCATTTCTAGTCCCTTTCTAATTCTTATTTTAGCTTAAAAGTCCTTCAATTACTGACTTGTTGGTAAAGCCAGCCTACTTTGCAGCTTCTAGGAAGCTTCTTCAGGTTGTTACTGAAAGATTCTTTGGGTGATATACCCAGTTTACCCCTAGTTGCCCCTGAATTTTACATTGGACTCAAATGGGTTCGGGGTTAAATTGACCCGGCAAATGTGTTTACAGACCCAAATTAAGTACCTTATCTAGGCTAATTCCCGTTTTCAGATTCAATTTCAAATAAACAAGCAAACAAGTACCAAAACAGGCCAACCAATTGGGCTCAAAGAAATCTACGAACCAATTTCCCTATGTGGCCCAGGACTAAAATAGAATCAAGTATACTAAACATGCCAAACCAAAGCAGACTTAAAACAAAATTCTAATTGAGGATGAAGCTTGGATTAAATAGATTAATGTCAAGACGAAACATACGTAGAAAAACAAAATGAAGAAAGACTACCAAAAACCATACAAGAAAAGAGAAAAACAAAAAAAAACCAAAAACAATGAAACAGAAATACCTAAACAACTTGTCATGTTTTGAAATTCTTCTTCATCCTCATGATTTTGACCAAAAGGGGTCTCAAACATGTGTTTTCAAATAAAAACACATGGTCAAGGTCCATTTGGGGCCTCAATCATCCATGATCCCCTGATTAGGGCTCGACAACTTTAGGTCTTAGCTTCCAATCGAGATTCGATGAGCTAGGGGCATATTTGAGGGCAGAAGGTGATGGATTTGGGATGAATGAAGCCTGGTGGTTCTTTGAAGTTAGTTTGGGGTCGATAAGAGGTGGCACCGCCGACCGGTGGTGGAGGATTTGAGGGCGGCGCTCTAGGGTTTGGTGTTTCTGATCTAAGATTTGAAGGATTCTATCCAGATTTGAGGCGTAAGGGGTGGAGGTGTAGGAAGAGGAGGGTGAGGCGGTGATCTGGTGTAAATTTGGCTGCGATTGGATGCCGGCTGCCGCCGTGGGCGATTCCCGGCGGGCGACGAATGGTGGTTTTAGGGCGGAGCTCGGTGGAGCGTTCAAGGGGTGTGAGAGACGGAGAGTTTAGGGGGGTAGGCCGATTCAAATATATATATATATATATATATATATATCATCAAGAACTATAGTTCCTAGTCGTTGGATCTAAAGGAAATCAACGGCTAGGATTCATGCTTATCGAAACAGGGTCGTTTGGTTCAGTGGGGAGGACCGGACCGGGTAGCATGGGTTCTGGGCCGGGTTTTGAATGGGTATGTGGGAATTTTAATTGGGCTGGGGAAAAATAAATTGAATTTGGCCCAAAACAGACTTTACTCTTCATTTTTCTGAATCCCTTTAGTTTTTCTTTTTTGTTTCAATTAAATTAATTCATAAATCAATCCCTAAAACCTAATTAACTTAAACAAAAATACTAATTAAACTTAAATAACAATTAACACAATTAATTAAAAAAAATTAAAAGAAAAACTACTCAAAATAAAAGTTACAATTTAAAGTACAAATTTAACTATTTTTGTGATTTTCTCATTTTTATAAAACAACTGATTTGCTAATTAATCATAAAATATAAAATTAAATCCTACATGCAAATGCAACGTATTTTGTGTTTTTCATGAATTAAACAAAATAAACATGCACAGCCGAATGCAAACAATTGACAGAACAATGCGACAAAAATCCACAAAATTACAAAAAATGGGAAAAATTATTTTGCTTTGAATTTGTGGGAGTAATTCATACAGGGAAAAAATCACGTGCTCACAGCTGCCCGTATTTGTTCGGAAACACGAAGAGTTTTCTTGCAAAGATAATGTGAGCTGATACGAGCAATTTTTGCCTGTTTGAATACTCCATGGGAAGCATTTTTGAAAGATTTGACTGCACCCTACTACCGATGTTGCCTACATATCCTTGGCTAAAAAGGAATCAGGTCACTGTCGTTCAACAATCTCTTGTAGCTGGGACTACCATGAAGCTGTGATTTCACTGTTGCTGTTGCTACTACTTACTGAACCCCTTATTACACCACTGAAAAAATAAAGAGAAGCAATGCTAAACTATAATCTATGAATTACAAAAGCCCTATCTATATCTTCAAACTTGAGCTTTTGGTTCTTGTTGCCTTGTTAACTTGTATTCTCCCGGTGAAGTCCCTTTGTTGCCGACTTGAATTGTAATATGAGATGCTTTCCCTTTTCTCCAGGTGGACGCCTGATTGCTGAACCCGAATTGCACTTTGAGATGCTTTCCCTTTCTCCTAGTGGACGCCTGAATGTTGAACTTGAACTGTATGTTGAGTTGCTTTCCCTTTCTCCAGGTGGACGCCTGACTACTGAACTTGAACTGTATTCCCGTGCTCTCCAGTGGGCTCCTGACTTCTTAGCATGAATTGTATTCCTGCGCTTTCCAGGTTGGCGCTTGACTTGCTAAATCGAATTGTATTCCCGTGCTCTCCAGGTGGGCGCCTGACTGCTGAACTTGAATGTATTTTGAGATGCTTTCCCTTTCTCCAGGTGGGCGCCTGACTGTTGAACTTGAATGTATTTTGAGATGCTTTCCCTTTCTCCAGGTGGATGCCTGACTGCTGAACCTGAATTGTATTCCCATGTTCTGCAGGTGGGCTCATGATTGTTGAATTTGAACTGTATTCCCGTGCTCTCCAGGTGGGCTCCTAACTGCTGAACTTGAACTGTATTTTGAGATGCTTTGCCTTTCTCCAGGTGGACGCCAGACTGCTGAACTTGAATTGTATTCCCTTGCTCTCCAGGTGGACTCCTGACTGCTGAACTTGAATAGTATTCCCGTGCTCTCCACGTGGGCTCCTGATTGCTGAACTTGAAATGTATTCCCATACTCTCCAGGTGGGCGCCTGATTATTGAACTTGAAATGTATTCCCTTAATCTCCAGATGGGTTCCTTATTATTGAACGTGAACGTATTCCCGTGCTTTCCACGTGGGCTCCTGATTGCTGAACTTGAATGTATTCCCGTGCTCTTTAGGTGGGTGCCTAACTGCTGAACATGAAATGTATTCCCGTGCTTTCCAGGTGGTCTCCTAACTGCTGAACTTGAATTGTATTCCCTTGCCCTCCAGGTGGGCTCCTGACTGCTGAACTTGAATTGTATTCTCGTGCTATCCAGGTGGGCTCCCGACTGCCGAACATGAAATGTATTCTCTTTCTCTCCAGGTAGGTGCCTGATTGCTGAAACTTGAATTATATTCCTTTGATCACAGGTGGGCGCCTGATTGATGAAACTTGAATTGTATTCTGTTGCTCTCCAGGTGGGCGCTTGATTGCTCAAACATGAATTGTATTCCCTTGCTCTCCAGGTGGGCGCCTGATTGTTGAAACTTGAATTGTACTCCCTTACTCTCCAGGTGGGCGCCTGATTTCAACAAAATAAACAAAAATAAAGAACATTTCTGCCCCAGTTTAGTAGCTGGGCATATATATAAGTGTAAATCGAATCATGTGACCAAATATCAATAAGAACTTGAAAGCTGAAACTTGAACTGTACTCCCTTGCTCTTCAGGTGGGTGCCTGATTGCTGAAACTTGAATTGTATTCCCTTGCTCTCTAGGTGGACTCCTGACTGCTGAACATGAATTGTATTCCCTTGCTCTCCAGATGGGCTCCTGATTGCTGAAACTTGAATTGTATTGCCTTGCTCTCCAGGTGGGCGCCTGATTGTTGAAACTTTAACTGTATTCCCTTGTTCTCCAGGTGGGCTCCTGATTTCAACAAAAATAGACAAAACGAAGAAAAATTTCTGCCACAGTTTGGTAGCTGGGCACATATGTGCGTGTAAAACTGAATCATGTTACCAAATATCAATAAGAATTTAAAAGGTAAACCCCAACAATAATTTTAAAGCTAAACTATATCTTCTAAAGATATGACTTCCGCTAAATCTTGTTATCTAATGAAAATCTTTAAAGCTAGGTCTCATTATTCAGGATGGTCCTGAAAACTCCTATTTGAATCCTATCTCAAACATGCAAACTTTGGAATCAACTTATATTCCTTTTGGGGTACATTTATGCTAGATTTTGCTACTCCTGATTGTTTTGAATTTTAGACTAGATCCCATTTCTAGGACGGTCCCGAGACTTTACAGTCAAACCTATCTGATGCTCTCTTTTCCCCTACGGAGGGTTTCCCCAAAACAAACAAAATTTCCTGCCCCTGTTTCAGTCAAAGAAAATTCTTGTCAGTTTAAAAATATAGTGGTAGGTTTGTGGCCTTGACTTTGAGGGTGATTGCTCCTTCACTTCCCATGATAACTGATTTCCACTCGAAGACTTTGCCGGTTTATTGACTAACCACTATCTCTGTCATCTGTATCACTGAAAATACCTTTTCTTCGTCCAAACCCAATATCCTCTATTTGTTGCATTGCTCATGAACTGGCATCTACCCAACCTTTATGTCTCACATGAATCCCAAAGCACGACACTTGTCACCCCCTCATTGCGTATGTTGTTCTTTCTTGACTTAAACTACTGGTCCTGTCCTCGAGGTCTACGGCTCCCTCATTTGCAATGATAACTTTGATTTTTGCTTGAAATGACTTGCTCGTCACTGGTTTAACACCCTTTTGTTAATCTTATCACAAGAAATACGTTCGATCTGTTAACCCTAACCCTTCATATGTTATATTGTTAATGAATTTATATATACCAAGCCTTTGTATTTCACTAGGATCCCAAAACATGTTGATTGTGACTAACTCAGTGTACTTGCAATTCTTTCCTGACTTAGGATGCTATGATGTGTTAACTAGACCTCGTTTTGTGCAATTAGAAAGCTGGTGGCAAATTTTGAAGTCATTTCTCACTTGTTCTGACCGAACAAACTTAGGATGAGGAAGTAAACAATACATAAGGAACAGACTAGAGCACAATGGAAATAGATGGTTCCTAAAGAGAAAACTACAAAGTAGAAACCTATCAGATGTGGATACCAACTCTAATGACCATAACATGCACCTGCGGCCTATTCTGTTAAACAAATCTGATATTCAACTCTTGTCGTACCTTTTTGCTGTGAAATTGGGCTTCAATGCTCCGCTTATCTAATCTGATTCACAATCCTTTTTTGACTTGTAGTGCCCCAAGGATTTTCACCATCAAACCTCTCTCATTTTGGTCTTTATTTCAACTCACTGTCGCCTCAAGGTGCCCGTGATGGTTTTCACCAATAAGACTCTCATTTTGATTTATCTCTGCTCCCATTGCCTTACGGTGCCCGTGAGGGTTTTCACCAATAAGACTCTCTCATTTTCATTATTTTTCTGCTTGGAGCGGAGTGTTGCCCCTGACATGAATCACCTCTACTTGATTGACTTGGCATCTCTCGAAGAATGATCAGAAGGTATTTCTTTGGAAGGTAACGTAGGCTTTTGGATAGGGTTAGAACGAATGGGTATTAAAGGCTCAAAACAATTCAAATTGATTCAAAATTACAACTTTCGGAGTCAAATTTCTTACAACCACAACTTCTGCCCCAGTTTCTTGCTTGGGGACTTGGATTTTTACTTTGATGGGACCAAACCATGAGGCTACCTACGTATCTTTAAAAGGAATCAGGTCGAACGTAGTTCATGTCCTAGAAATTACTTTGTTGTTGTGATTCTTCTTTTCCTTTTTTCCTCCTTCTCTTCTTTTCTTCTTCCCCCTTTTTTCTTTTTGTTGTTTTATTGTTTTTTTTCTTTTTTTTCATTTTCTTTTTCTTTTCTCTCTTTTCCTTTTCTTTTCTTTTGTGCTTGCATTTCCGAACTTTGCTACTGAGTCCAAAAGAGGTGTATGAAAGGAAATAAGTAAGGCTCAAAAGGGGTGACAAAGGATAAAGTGTTTAGATAGCAGAATAAAATGCCTTCGTCATTCCAATCTTCAGAACATGCCAACTACAAACAACACAATTTAAACAAACCACAGAAAACATTCATAACGTCTTTTAATTGTACCAGACTTGATAACCATATCCACACATTCGCCTTCTACATCTGTTGAATACAAAGTACCATTGGACAACACTCTCACTCCCCTTACCACAAACGGCCCCTTGCCTTTAGCTTCAACCTGATATGGCATGATGCATTTCAATAGGGTTTCTCTATGTTTTATCTGTCCCAGTTTCTCATGGTTCGGTGTGATGACCCAAAGGGTCATCGCTGTATTTCTCCCTTTCTCCGTGCTTTCGAGGCCTTGGAAATTTCGCTGGTGGTTACCTCGATTTGCGTGCGATGTCCGGGCGCGAAGCCGGAAAGCTTTTATTTTAAATATGTGTATTATGCGAAAAATTTAAACAATTATGATATTAATGTTGATATAGTTGACTTTGGTCATCATTTTTGGTAAACGGACTCGGATCTATGATTTGACAGTTCTGGAGGGTCCGTAGAAAAATATGGGAACTCGAGCATGTGTCTGGAGTCGAAATCCAAGGTCCAGAACCCGAGTAAAAGAATTTTTCTGTTAAATTATTTTCTAAAAATATTAAGGAAAAATGGAAATGAAAATAAGTTAGAAAAATATAGGTATCGGGCTTGTATTTTGGTTCCAACACCCGGTACATGTCTTAAATATGCGTTAAGCGCTTTCTGTGAAGTTTGGTCGAAATCGGACGTCATTTGACGTGTTTTGAGCTAGAAATCATAAACTTGATGCTTTATGGAATGTGGAAAGAAATCATGGGTTTTGAGACCCAAACTGATGTTTCATGATGTTATTCAGGCGATTTGATCGCACAGATGAGTCTCTAGTATGTTTTGAGATTATGTGCATGTTCAGTTTGGAGTCCGAGGGCTCGGGTGAGTTTTAAGTCCCGAGAGGTCTTAGACTTAAAAGTATCAGATGTCGCAGGTCCAGGTGTTGCCGGCCACCAGCGCGGCCACGGTCATTTCCGCGCGGTCCGCGCTGGAAGCTGCGCGGCCGCGATGCATTTCTGTGCGGTCCGCGTGGCTAGGTTTAGAGGGCCAGTGGATTCCAGTTCGACCAGCGCGGCCGCGTGCCATATCAGCACAGTCCGTGCTGGAAGATTCAGAGAGGGGTCTTCAAGCTCATTCCACCAGCGCGTCCGCACACCAAATTCATGCGGTCCACGCTGGGCAAGTTCAGAGAGTCATTTTCTTCCCTTTCTCGGCATGGCCGCAGTGCATTTTTGTGCGGTCCGCGCCAGCCTCCGGTAAAGTATATAAAGTTGGGATTTTCAGTCATTTTTTACTTTTTCAAAACCCAAATCATAAGAGGCAATTTTCCAAACGATTCTCTTTCTTCAAAACGATTGGTAAGTGATTTCTAACTTATTTTCTTCACTCCTTAGCATCCTTAAACATAATTTCAACTTCAAAACTAAGATTTTAATGGGAAAATTTGGGAATTTAGGGTAGAGCCTAGATATTCTTAAACTGGGAATTTGGACCTCAATTTGAGGTTCGATTTCAAAACAAATCATATATATGAACTCGTGGGGGAATGGGTAACCGGGTTTTGGTTCGAACCTCCGGTTTTGACCATATGGGCCCGGGGGCATTTTGGGAATTTTTGAGTAAAACTTAGGGAAATTCATTTTTGCATTCAAGTTTATTCAATTAGCATTTGTTGATACATTAAAGTAATTTGTGACTAGATTTGAGCGCTTTTGTAGTGGATTTGAGGGGTAAATCTATAGTAGAGGCGTGAGTGGATTTTTGGAGCATTTGAGGTAAGTGTTTGTTCTAAACTTGGCTTGAGGGATTAGGATTAGGGTGTTATTTGCTACTTGCTAAATGTGGAGTACTGTGTATAGGCATGGTGACGGTTATCTATGCACCAGAGTCTAGCAGTCTTATATGTGTTGGATTCGGATTTAATGGTATATCTTTCTTGCTTGGGTTGATAAGCATACTACATTGTGATTGGTTTGGCTTTTGGAGCATTGGCTCGGACTAGAAACTGTTACCCGAGAAAATAGGTTATTAAAAGTGAAATGTGTAGCGATTAGTCCATTGCCAGGACGAAAGTATTTATTTTATTATCCCTTGCCGGGATGATTGCATTGTTAATTGTATTCCCTTGCGGGGATTTTCTTGTGATTGTTGTTACTCCCCCCGCACTTGATTTGCAGTTGTTGTTTGGGTGAGTTCGTGGTATCAATGGTTGAGGATCGGGTTGCACGCTGCAACGGTATTGATTGTTGAGGATCGGGTTGCACGCCGCAACTGTATTGATGAATATTGAGGATCGGGTTACACGCCGCAATGGTATTGATTGTTGAGGATCGGGTTTCACGCCGCAATGGTGATATATGTTGAGGATCGGGTTGCGCGCCGCAATGGAGTATGGACTGAGTGTATTGTTTTCGTGTGTAGAAGCTTCCTATGTTTTCCTTATCAGTTATTATTTGCTCAGCTTCATTTCCTTACTGTTGATTTCAATATTTAGACTGTAGTACCCCACAGCATGCTTCTCCCCTCCCTTTTAACTGTTAAAATTAGTGTATTTCTTGTTATTACACATGTATCTGTACAGGTTTTTGTGGTAGGACCTGTCTAGCCTCGTCACTACCTCACTGGGGTTAGGCCAGGCACTTACCAGCACATGGGGTCGGTTGTGCTGATGCTACACTCTGTGCATTTCTTTTGCACAGATCAGGACGCATCATTCGGACCGCAACAGTACTAGATCGGGAGCAGACCTTCAGTCCAGGGACTCTTGAGGTAGCCTTGATGACGTCCGCAGGCCCGAAGTCTCTTCCACCTTTATTGAGTTTGTTAATTCTTGTATTGAAACAGACTGTTATGATTTTTATTTCAGACGGTTGTATTTAGTGAATCTTAGAAGTTTGTGAGCTAGTGACACCAGGTTCTGGGTAGAGATATGTTTCAAACTTCCACATTTTTGGTTTCATTTTTATTAAGTTTAAAGTCTTCTGCACTTGTTTAATTTATTCTGTTTACTTATATTGCTGGGATTATCGGAGAATGTTTAAAGTTTGGATGGCCTAACTCCATTAGTAGGCGCCATCATGGCTCCCGATGGTAGGGAATCCAAGTCGTAAAAATTTGGTATCAGAGCTCTAGGTTGCATAGGTCTCGCTACTAACGGACAAGCTAGGTAGAGTCTGAGGGATCGGTACGGAGTTGTCTGTATTTATCCCCCAGAGGCTACAGAGTTTGGAAAAATTTCACTTTGTTCTTTCTTGTCGTGCGATTCTATTTCTCAAATACTGAATGTCTTTCTACTGTGTTCATTCACAGATGGCGAGAACACATGCTTCTTCTTCTACCGCGCAGCAGCCCGAGCCCCCAGCAGCAGCTCCTGCGAGGGGCAGAGGCCGAGGTCGTGCTAGAGGCCGAGACAGGGGCAGAACTCAGCCCCGGGCAGCAGTTCCAGAGGTGGAGCCTCATACTGACTATGATTAGGAGGTTCCAGCCCCAGCCACCCCAGTAGGCCCAGCCTAGGCCCCAGGAGGGGTCATGTTTACCCAAGATCTTTAGGATGCTCTAGTCAGATTGGCAGGCTTTATGGATCGTGTCACTAAAGCAGGTTTGCTGCCAGTAGCACCAGCCACTTCTCAAGTTGGAGGAGGGGTTCAGACTCCTGCTATGCGTACTCCGGAGCAGGTAGCTCCCCGGGCTCAGGTCCCAATGGTTCAGCTAGCAGTGCTAGCTTTGACATGTATTATAGCTCGGGCCGTCGATGGAGCGGCTATGTCTTCAGATGTTTTGTCAAGACTTGATCGGTTCTCCAAGCTCTTCACCACCCCTTTCAGCAGTGCTTCATCAGAGGATCCATAGGATTTTCTATTCAGCTGTCATGAGATTCTCAGGACCATCGGTATAGTGGAGACCAACGCGGTCGATTTTTGCACCTTCCGACTTGCAGGATCCGCCAAGACTTGGTGGAGGGATTATTGCCTATCTAGACCAGCAGGGTCTCCAGCATTGACATGGGATCAGTTTGCGAAGTTGTTTTTGGAGAAGTTTCTTATAGTCACTCAGCGAGAGGCACTTCACAGGCAGTTTGAGTGCCTCCAGCAGGGCTCCATGACAGTTACACAGTATGAGACTAGATTTGTTTACTTGGCATGACATGCGTTTGTGATACTCCCTACAAAGCGAGAAAGGGTCCAGAGATTTATTGATAGATTGATTCAGCTGATCCGTCTCTAGATGTCCATGGGAGTTGGTAGTGATATTTCCTTTCAGGAGGCGGCCAGTACAGCCCGCAGGGTTGAGATGGCCCTCTCACGCGGAGGTGGTCAGATGTCGGATAAGAGGCCTCATCATTCTGGTAGGTTCAGTGGTACCTCGTCTGGAGGTAGGGATTCCTAGGGTAGAGGTCATTCATTGTGGCCCTTTAAGTCAGCCCTTCAGGTTTCTCATGGTACTCCAGGCAGCGGTGGTTCCTAGCAGTATTATTCAGATCAGCAGCCTATCCGTGCACCCCCACTTCACAGCCTTCGAGGAGGTCATTCAGGGCGTCAGGATCAGTCCTAGTTTTCTCAATTTCCGCATTCAACTCGGTTTTATGAGTGTGGAGATCTCAGTCACATCAGGAGATATTGCCCGAGGATGAGAGGTGCTCGGTCGCAGTAGCAGGGCCCTCATCCCATGATTCAGGCAGCAGGTGATCCACCGGCCGCCCAGCTAGCTAGAGGCAGGGGTGGGGATCATAGAGGTGGAGGTAGGGACCGTAGAGGTGGACCTCGTACCGGCAGAGGCACAGGTCAGCTAGTAGTTGATCGTCCTAGAGATGCGATTCGGGGAGGTGGGGCCTAGCCCCATTGTTATGCTTTGCCAGCCAGGCCAGAGGCCGAGTCGTCAGATGCTATGATTACAAGTACTATTCTGGTTTGTGACAGGGATGCTTCAGTGCTATTCGACTATGGGTCTACGTATTCATATGCGTCATCTAATTTTTCTCCCTACTTGGCTATGCCTAGTGATGCCTTAGGTATTCCTGTATATGTATCTACACCAGTGGGTGATTCTATAATGGTCGACCGAGTCCATCATTCTTGTGTAATAGTATTTGAGGGTCTTGAGACCCGTGTCGATCTGTTGCTTCTAGACATGGTTGATTTTGATGTTATATTGGGGATGGATTGGTTGTCCCCATATCATGCGATCTTGGATTGGCACGCCAAGACCGTGACCTTGGCTTTACCGGACTTGCCCCAATTGGAGTGGAGAGGGACCCCAAGAAATACCACCCGCAATGTTATTTCATATGTTAAGGCTCGACGCATGGTTGAGAAGGGGTGTTTAGCTTATTTGGCATATGTTCGTGATTATAGCTCATAGGTTCCCTCTATTGACTCAGTTCCTATTGTTCGGGAGTTTCCAGAGGTTTTCCCTTCAGACCTGCTGGGTATGCCGCCCGACAGGGATATTGATTTTTGTAATTATCTGGCTTCGGGCACGCAGCCCATTTCTATCCCGCTATATCGTATGGCCCCGCCAGAGCTAAAAGATTTAAATGATCAGTTGCAAGATTTGCTTGAGAAGGGTTTCATCAGGCCTAGTATTTCTCCTTGGGGTTCGCCAGTCCTATTTGTGACGAAAAAGGATGGATCGATAAGGATGTGCATTGACTACCGGCAGTTGAACAAGGTGGCGATAAAGAACAAGTATCCACTGCCGAGGATTGATGATTTGTTTGACTAGTTGCAGGGTGTGAAGGTGTTTTCAAAGATAGACTTGAGGTCTGGCTACCATCAGTTGAGGATTAGGGCGTCTGATGTCCCTAAGACAGCTCTTCGCCCTCGATATGGGCATTATGAGTTTTTTGTCATGTCATTCGAATTGACCAATGCCCCAGCAGCATTTATGGAGTTGATGAACAGAGTGTTCGGGCCTTATTTAGACTTGTTCGTGATAGTATATATTGATGATATTCTAGTGTACTCCCGCAGTCAGGG
>MU728625.1:87631-108196 GCA_026770625.1 Nicotiana glauca
GATGGCAGGGTCATTGCTTATGCTTCGAGGCAGTTGAAGATTCACGAGAAGAACTACCCAGTCGATGATCTAGAGTTGGCAGCCATTGTTCATGCTTTGAAGATTTGGAGGCATTACTTATATGGCGTGACGTGTGAGATGTACACTGATCACAAGAGTCTGCAATACTTGTTCAAGCAGAAAGAGTTGAACTTGAGACAGTGGAGATGGTTGGAGCTATTGAATGATTATGATGTTACTATTTTGTACCACCCGGGGAGAGCCAATGTGGTGGCGGATGCATTGAGTAGGAAGTCAGCCAACATGGGTAGTCTTGCTTATGTTCCGGTCATCCAGAGACCACTTGCTTGGGATATTCAGACCTTGGCCAATCGGTTTGTGAGGTTTGACCTTTCTGAGCCTAGTCAAGTTTTAGCTTGCACGGTCGCTTGTTCTTCATTATTGGAGCGTATCCGTGATCGACAGTTTGATGATCCTTATTTGTGTATCCTGAGAGACACGGTGCAGTGTGGAGGTTCAACGAGGGTGACTTTAGATGTGGATGGTGTTTTGAGGTTGCAGGGGTGAGTATGTGTGCCCAATGTCGATGGAATTTGAGAGTTGATCATAGCGGAGGCCCATAGTTCCCGGTATTCTATTCACCGGATGCCGCGAAGATGTATCAGGACTTGCAGCAGCATTATTTGTGGCGTAGGATGAAGAAGGTCATTGTTGCATATTTGGCTCGGTGTCTGAATTGTCAGCAGGTCAAGTATGAGCATTTGAGGCCTAGTGGTATGTTTCAGAGGATTGAGCTTCCCGAGTGGAAGTGGGAGAGGATTACAATGGACTTCATTATGGGACTTCCAGTGGCCCGGAAGAAGTTTGATTCCATTTGGGTCATTGTTGATAGGCTGACCAAGTCAGCGCATTTCATTCCTGTTGCATCACCTATTCAACGGAGAGATTAGCTGAGATCTACATCCGAGAGATTGTTCGCCTTCATGGGGTGCCGACATCTATCATTTTAGACCGAGGCACGCAATTTACCGTGCACTTTTGGAGAGCTATTCAGCAGGAGTTAGGCACCCAGGTACAGTTAAGTACAGCATTCCATCCTCAGACGGACGGTCAGTCCGAGAGGACTATTCAGATATTGGAGGATATGCTCCGAGCCTGTGTTATTGATTTTGGAGGCTCTTGGGACCAGTTTCTACCTCTAGTGGAGTTCGCCTACAACAACAGCTACCGGTCCAGCATTCAGATGGCTTCTTCTAAGGCATTGTATGGTAGGCGATGTCGGTCTCCAGTCGGATGGTTTGAGCGAGGAGAGGCTCGGTTATTGGGTATAGATTTAGTCCAGGAAGCCTTGGATAAGGTCAAGATCATTCAGGACAGGCTTCGTTTGGCTCAGTCGCGGCAAAAGAGTTATGTCGATCGTAAGGTTCGAGATGTAGCTTTCATGGTTGGCGAGCGTGTATTGCTCTGTGTATTGCCTATGAAGGGCGTGATGAGATTTGGGAAGAAGGGTAAGCTTAGCCCTAGGTTCATTGGCCCATTTGAGATTCTTGATCGAGTGGGAGAGGTGGCTTATAGACTTGCCTTGCCACCTAGCTTGTCAGCCGTGCATCTGGTGCTTCATATGTCTATGCTTCGGAGGTATCACGGCATTCCTACCCACGTGTTAGATTTTAGAACTGTCCAGTTGGACAAGGATCTATCCTATGAGGAGGAGCGGTAGCCATTCTAGACCGGCAGGTTCGACAGTTGAGGTCGAAGAGTTTTCCTTCAGTGCGTGTTCAGTGGAAAGGTCAGCCTCCTAAGGCATCGACCTGGGAGTCCGAGTCTGATATGCAGTGCCAATACCCTCATCTATTTCCTGACTCAGGTACTTCTTTCTTTTGTCCGTTCGAGGATGAACGGTTTTTTTAGAGGTGGAGAATGGTCCGCGCTGGAGGATTTAGAGAGGGGTCTTCAGGGTCATTCCACCAGCGCGGTCGCACACCAAATTCGTGCGGTCCGCGCTGGGCAAGTTCAGAGTGTCATTTTCTTCCCTTTTTTGGCGCGGCCGCGGTGCATTATTGTGTGGTCCGCGCAGCTTCCGGTAAAGTATATAAAGTCGGGATTTTCAGTCATTTTACACTTTTTCAAAACCCAAATCATAAGAGGCAATTTTCCAAACGATTCTCTTTCTTCAAAACGATTGGTAAGTGATTTCTTACTTATTTTCTTCACACCTTAGCATCCTTAAACATAATTTCAACTTCCAAACTATGATTTTAATGGGAAAATTTGGGAATTTAGGGAAGAGCATAGATATTCTAAAATTGGGGATTTTGACGTCAATTTGAGATCCGATTTCAAAACAGATCATATATATGAACTCGTGGGGGAATGGGTAATCGGGTTTTGGTTCGAACCTCGGGTTTTGACCATGTTGGCCTGGGGGTGTTTTGGGAATTTTTGAGTAAAACTTTAGGAAATTCATTTTTGCATTCAAGTTGATTCAATTAGCATTTGTTGATACATTTGAGTAATTTGTGACTAGATTCGAGCGCTTTTATGGTAGATTTGAGGGGTAAAGCTATACTAGAGGCTTGAGTGGATTTTTGGAGCATTTAAGGTAAGTGTTTGTTCTAACCTCGGCTTGAGGGATTAGGATTAGGGTGTTATTTGCTACTTGCTAAATGTGGAGTACGTTGTATAGGCATGGTGAAGGTTATCTATCCACCAGAGTCTAGCATGACCGTGAGTCTTATAGATGTTGGATTCGGATATAATGGTACATCTTTCTTGCTTGGGTTGATAAGCATACTACATTGTGATTGGTTTGGCTTTTGGAGCATTGGCTCGGACTAGAAACTGTTACCCGAGAAAATAGGTGATTAAAAGTGGAATGTGTAGTGATTAGTCCCTTGCCGGGATGAAAGTATTTCTTGTATTCTCCCTTGCCCGGGATGACTGAATTGTTAATTATATTCCCTTGCCGAGATTTTCTTGTGATTGTTGTTACTCCCCTTGCACTTGAGTTGCAGTCGTTGTTTGGGTGAGTTCGTGGTATCAATGGTTGAGGATAGGATTGCATGCCGCAATGGTATTGATTGTTGAGGATCGGGTAGCATGCCGCAACGGTATTGATGAATATTGAGGATCGGGTTGCACGCTGCACTGGTATTGATTGTTGAGGATCAGGTTGCACGCCGCAACGGTGATATATGTTGAGGATCGGGTTGCGTGCGACAATGGAGTATGGACTGAGTGTATTGCTTTCGTGTGTAGAAGCTTCCTATGTTTTCCTTATCAGTTGTTATTTGCTCAGCATCATTTACTTACCGTTGATTTTTATAGTTAGACTGTAGTACCCCACAACATGCGTCTCCCCTCCCTTTTAACTGTTAAAATTAGTGTTTTTCCTGTTATTGCACATGTATCTGTACATGTTATTTGTGGTAGGTCTTGTCTAGTCTTATCACTACGTCGCCCGGGTTAGGCCAGGCACTTACCAGCACATGGAGTCAGTTGTGCTGATGCTACACTCTATGCATTTCTTTTTCACAGATCAGGATGCATCTTTCGGACCGCAGAAGTACTAGATCGAGAGCAGACCTTCAGTCCAGGGACTCTTGAGGTAGCCTTGCTGACGTCCGCATGCCCAGAGTCTCTTCCCCCTTTATTCAGTTTGTTAATTCTTGTATTGAAACAGACTGTTATGATTTTTCTTTCAGACGGTTGTATTTAGTGAATCTTAGAAGTTCGTGAGCTAGTGACACCAGGTTCTGGGTAGAGATATGTTTCAAACTTCCACATTTTCGGTTTCATTTTTATTAAGTTTAAAGTCTTCCGCACTTGTTTAATTGATTCTATTTACTTATATTATTGGGAGAATGTTTAAAGTTTGGCTGGCCTAGCTTCGTTAGTAGGCGCCATCACGACTTCCGATGGTGGGGAATCCAGGTCGTGAGATTCGGGCTTCAAATGATCTCAAAGTGTCCAAATCTGTTCTTATTTCCCTCAAGTGCCCATATCATCTTCAAAATTATTTCAATGCTTCATGAATAAAGTAACTTTTAACACCGAGTCTAGAATTTTGCATGCATGTCATGTTATTAGAACCAACATTTGACAAAAGACGAAACGAAAGGATATAATAGAACTAAACAAAGAAAATGACTAGAAATAACAAAAGATCGAAATTTGCATTAGAAAGACGGTGAAACGGTTCGAGTAACAAAACAAGCAAAACAAATTGGGTAAAACCCTGGAACAAAACTAGGTAACACTAAATGAGTTTCTACGACTAAAGGAACTAGGAAAAATAAAAGGATAGAAGGGTTTCAGTCACAAGACAATATCTGGATTACAACCCTAAAATAACCCGGAAAATAGAAATGACAATACACTAATCCACCAAAGCTCTTCTCCGGCTAAACAAGAAATGGAGCGTCTTTCCAATAGCTGGAAATGTTGATCGGGAAAGCCCATCGGATCATCTTCTCTGTTTCTCTTTCTTCCACCAAAGCTTACTGGGATGTTCTGAATGTCTTTCGAACAACTCATGATTTTGCCTAACTTGATTCCCTCTTCTACTAGCTCCCCCCTTTTTAACACATCATTCAAAGGCCTTCCCAAGGACGGGATCAAATGACTGAAGTAGGGAAAAGCTCAACTATTTTTTCTTCACCAATCGGGGTATTGACTCGAGCAGCCCACTCCCTCTATCTAAGCCCAAACTCTCTAAAGCTTTCCTCCGGCTTCTTTTCCATATTGGATATGGTGGAGCGGTCTGGGGTAATACCTGATTTGTATTGAAAGTATTGAACAAAATCTTGAGCCATGTCACCCAATGTAGGCCACTTACCAACATCTTGAAGAGTATGCCAGTCCAAAGCTGTACCAGTCAGGCTCTTACTGAAATGTGCCATCAACAGGTCATCTTTCTCTCCAATGCTTCTCATTTCACTACACTAGACCCGCAAGTGGGCTATCGGATCTCCACACCGATCATACAAGTTTAATTTTGGCACTTTGAACCCCACGGGCAGGCGAACGTCAGGGGACACAGACAGTTCTTTACAAGCCATGCTATCCTGGTCTCCCATTCCTTGCTTGTTCTTTATGGACTGTTCTATGCCTTTCAACCTCCTAGGTATCCTATCTTGCCCTTCTCTTCCTGTGAAATTTTCATTTTCAACATGAGGCCCATCCCGCGGGCCCTGCTTGTATGAGTTAGGAACCTTGTGGGCAACCTCTGAGGGGCAATATTGGGCATTATGGTCTTTGAGTGAATATTCCTTGTCGGTAATAGTGGATATGACAGGTAGGCAATTTTTGGAAAAGACAGTTCGAGGAGGAGTGACAAAGCCACTAGGGTGGTTGGGAAAGCTGTTATTAGTGGGTGGATCTGGAGATTATGGAGGATCATCTGGCATTTTGTCAGGAGCTTGGGTAAGGGCAGCATCTAGGAAGCTAGGTGGTGGCGGGGGTGGTGCCTTCCCAGTCATCCAAGACTGATACATGTCCGCCATGTATTGTCTTAACATCTTCACCTCTTCAACCAACCCATTGTCCTATTCAACCAACTGTTTTCGGGCAACAGTATCAACCAACTCAGTTCTATTGTTGTTTGCTATTGCCTTTTGACTTTGTGTTGTCGAGAAGAGTTACAACTTTAAAAACCACAAACCAATCACCCTTCTGCTATGAATATAACAAAATGAAGCCAGCACGTTAGCGTTAGGACATTTAACATAAGACAATCTCACTTATGTGCAATGCACCTAGCCACAGTTATTTATTTTAAAATGCCTTCGAGGGTACAAAGGTCAGTTGGCATCATCCCAATTTTTTCATTTTAACCTCTCTTTTCTATGCTTTTCTAGCACTTGCTTGCTCATTTTCCTTCCTTTTTTCCCTTCTAATTATCACTCTTTTCTTTCCTCTCATATCTCACATCCCATGATTTCACCTCTTTTTTTTTTCTTTTTTCTCTCTTTTTTCTTTTTTTTTCCTTTTTTTTTCTTTTCTTTATTCTTTTAATAAATAAAAAAAATGTTTCGATCGAACCCTACGTAGGTTGCCTACGTATCATAACCCCTCTTGAATCAGATCTTTTCGTAGTTCCAGAAGATCGAGAATAAAGTAAACAAACTGATATTTTCTTTTTCTTTTTTGACTACTTTGATGAGAAAAGAGAAATAAAAGAAGCAAATCCTATTTTTTGAATTTTCTTAACTTAATGTTCTATGACCTATTCTAAACGCAAGCTTAACGGGCATGTTTTTTCTTCTTTTGAAACAAATACTCTATTAAGGAAAAAATGTAGAAGAGAAAGATATTTTTTGATTCTTTTTAAGAAGAAAACAAAGAATACATCACAGAAAAATATTTTGGATTTTCATTTGAAATCCAGATGCAAGATTTCGAAACAAGTAATGAAGAAGATAAAATAAAATATTTTTGGATTTCAATTTAGATTGCCAAAAAAGAATTTCTAATGATAAACAAAAGATAAAGTATTTTTTTTTCTATGTACAATATCCTTAAGTTTTAATATAAAAAAATTATTTTTCACTAATTTCCCAAAGAAACACTTCAAAAGAAAATCTTTTTGTGATTTTGGCATTAATACCTTAAAGAAGGCTTTTAAAGAAGAACTAAAAGAAAATTCTCTTTTTGTTTCGAATTTTGGTCCTAATATAGTAGAGGAAATATAAAAATAATTTTTATTTTGATATTAATTTCCTAAAGGAAAAACTATCTCAAAGGAATTTTTTTTCATTTCTAGAATTAATATTCTAAAGAAAACTTATAACGAAAATGCAAAATTTCTTCTTTTTTTTTGGATTTTTGACTTGTAACACATTTCCGAATAAAAAATAAGAAATACAATAACAAAAGAATAGGCAAACTTAACTAGACTATTACAAACTCTAACATCACCTACAAGACGGAATACTACAAACAGGACTAGAAAATAAAACATGAACAATTGACTCGAAAACATAAAATGGCTCCTCATGCAGCTCCTGAATGCTGTGATCCTAGGGTATCTGTCATGCTCAAACTCCGGTAAGTAAATCCACACCTGTATGAGAAAGCTTAAAACAACATTATGTGAGACAATATCATTCCTTACTAGACACATGCAAGACATGATTGCAATTATTTTTCAAAAATTAACCTATGTGGCTAAAAGTGCAAAATTTTGCTAAGACCCCACAAAGCCAAGAACCTAAGATTTACTAGGAAGACCGGACCCTATGTGGGTTTCGTGTGTATCACGCCCCGAAAGACGAGAATCATGTATGCGTAGTTCGGATAGATTGGATACGGTCGAGAATTAATAAAAAAATAACTAATTTAGAGAAAATATATTTTTTTATATTTTCCTTGAAAATGATGAAACATGCAAAAAAAATTTGGATTTTATTTTTTTCCCTTTTTTTAATATTTATTTTGATTTTTCAGAAAATGATAAAAAAAAAGTGCAAAATCTTTTTTTTCCAAGCTCTTTTTTTCCTTAACACAAATGTGATAGAAAACATAATTGGGCCCCACTCGCTTTATCCTTACACTTCACTCTCTCTCTTTTCTTTTTTTATTTTTTTTCATTATTTTTTTTCATTTTCCATTTGACCTCTGCAATCATTAGTCCGCCAAATGACCCTTTTACCCTTGAATAAAAGCAATATGTAGCACATAGGATGCATCAAGATGGTCTGTTATTTTGGGTACACCCGTCCTAGACGGACCCAACCCCTATGTTGAGTCCCCTAAGTCAAGTGCACATGATGCAAACAAAGGTTCCTACTAGGGATCCGGCATGAGGCTGAGTTATTCTAGGTTCCAAATCTGGGCATTTATTCTAGACTTGTGTACCCGAGCGGACAACTCGAGCCGAGGAAGGGGATACGTATCAGAAACCAAAAGGCCATTCGATTTTAACTTATCTGAGCCTCTTTCTTATTTCAAGGTATGACACAAAAAGAATAGGTAGTCTCGACCAGCGAGCACATCCCCGAAGATGAGAAGAGAAGGGTTTCGTAGCAATTTATATACAGTTCAGATAATATCAAAGCGGTAAAAGCATCATTTAGCACATTAGGCCCAAACATGTAATAAAATCAGATAACAAATAAAGCCAACATATAACAATTCATCTAAGCTCGAATTCTTGAACCCCGGACCATTAATCCTGGGTTCTTTTCCCCAGCAGAGTCGTCAGAGCTGTCAAACCTCCTTTTTCCTACATCCCTGTGAAGAGGGTATAATAATGGAGTTTTTCCAATTAAAGGACAATCAAAACGGGATTCATTTTATTAAAAGATGCAGAGTCGCCACTTGGGATAATTATGGTGTCCCAAGTCACCGGTTAAAATCCTGAATCTAGGAAAGATTGACTCTATATTACAGTCTGCGAACACAGAAATCTGGGTAAGGAATTCTATTAACTCGGGAGAATGTATTAGGCATTCTCGTGTTTCGCAGTTCTAGCACGGTAGCTCAACTGTCATAAATGGCCTAATTATCTGATTCTAAACATGTTCTAACCTATGGTGCAATTTTAACTTTATAGCCGCTTTTATTTAATTATTTGTTTTTTAGGAAGATTTCAACGTTATTTAAAATATGTCTTGAACCACGCATGTCTGATTCTCACCGGATGTGGGATACATAGGCAACCTACATAAAGTCCGGCCTTGTTTTTTGAAAAAAAAAGGAAATTAAGAGGGTCAAATAGAGGCAATTGAAAAGTTTGGTCAAAATAAGCCGATTCAGGCAATGTTTTAAACCGTTCTTAGAGTATTCTTCAGTTGTCGAAGGGCTGTCTTCATAAACGAATGGACAGGGTTGAGAAGTGTCATAAAATAGACCGTCCACGGCCTCAAAATTCGTATGGAATTTTAAAGGGGCCATATTTGCAAAAATAGCCATTTGGCTAAATTGACATATCAAGGAAGGGATCATGGTCTTTTTGTTTTTTTTAGAAACCTGTTATCAAATGGGTCAACTGGAGTCAACCCTACCCTTCTACAGGAACAGATGAATATTATCCAAGATCCACCAGAAGTGTTTATGGAGCAGGCTCGCGTACATTTGTGCATATGGTGGAATGATTTAGATCAGGGTGGTCAGAAATGAGTGAGAAAGAAGTTGGGCGCTCTTATAGAAATCTAGGAGATTAAACCACGGGACGATCTGATCAAGGCTCTGATAAATTTTTTGGGACCCCGTCGTTAATGTTTTTCGCTTATCAGGCTTTGAGATTACCCCTACTTTAGAGGAAATAGCCGGGTAGATTGAGTTTAGATGAGATTGGAGGAAGCATCAACTTATATTTCCAACGGCTCTGTCGGTGCACAAGTTTTTTGACCTCCTGAATATTAGTTAACAGACAAGTAAAAGTCACGTAAGCAACGGGTGTTGTGCTTTCCATTTCTTATACTTTAGGTTTGGCCACTCTTTTGGTTTAAAAGCACATGAAAAGGGATTGAGCAACAAGAAAGATAAGGGCTATTTGTAAATCATTGCTGGCTTGCATTTATTGTGGCCTTCCTACCAATTATGGTTTTTCCAAGTGAGAAAGGGACTATTGATATTCGTATGGCTAGAATCACAAAGATCCTCACTACCAAGGAAGACCATACACTTGCTCTATTGGTATTGGTGGACATCTATCGTGCGTTGACTTTATGAAAAGTTGGGGCCCAGTTCTTTCACTCCATTGGGAGATTCATATACCAATCTATTCCACAGGTTAAGACAGTTGGGAATGTTGAATCCAATTGAGCCTAGGTTGCCGAATCCCTTTCCGAGAAATCTTGACCACTCGGTGAGTTGTGAATATTGTTCATGGACCTCGGTGCATGATACAGATAGATGCTGGAAGTTGAAGAAAGCCATTCAAGAGCGCATTGACACCCGTCGGATCGAGGTTCAGGCCCCAGAGGCGCCTAATATCAACCAGAATTTGTTGCTGGCCCATCATAAGACCAATATGATCGAGATAATCCAAAAAAGAGGAGAGCCTAAGAAGCCCTCGCAGACTGTAATGATGATTAGGTCCAGTGAAGTCAAGCCGAGTGGAGAATCAAGTAGCGGGAAGTCATTGATCAAGGTGAAAGGAATAGGTAGTAAATCAGTTGTGCAAATTGAGAAAGAGTCCTCAAGCGATGTTGCAGCATAATAGGGGACAACAAAAGTGGTGGTACCAGGGGCATTGAACAAGCCTGTTGTGGTGGTGGAAGGTGCTCGCACATAGCCGGTCATCCTCAAAGTAGTAACCAAGCTTCCAATAGTCAACAACAAGGCCATCCCTTGGAACTATGGTTGAATGTCTCTGATTTACAAAGGGAAAGAAGTTAAAGAGGAAGTTTGTGAAACCCATGGTCTGACTCGCTCGGGGAGATGCTTTACCCCCGAGGAGTATAAAAAAGCCAAAACCTCCAAAGATAACTCAGTGTTGGTAAAGAAAATCGTGACCGAAGAAGAGTTAGAGGAATTCTTGAAGAAGATGAAGGTGCAAGACTATTCCATTGTAGAGCAGTTAAGGAAAACCCCTGCCCAAATTTCATTACTCTCATTGCTAATCCACTCGGACGAGCACCGTCGGGCATTGATGAAAATCATGAATGAGGCCCACGTCCCCGACAAGATCTCTATAAACCATCTAGAGAAGATAGCAAACAAGATTTTTGAGGTCAACAGAGTTACCTTCTCCGATAATGAGTTGCCCGTGGAGGGTACTGAGCATAATATGGCCTATTATCTGATGGTGAAGTGCACAGATTCTGTGGTACCCGAGTTCTGATTGACAGTGGATCTAGGGAAAACATTTGCCCTCTCTCCATGCTGAACAAGATGAAAGTCGACAATGATAGAATCACAAAACCAACATTTGTGTTCGAGGGTTCGACGGTGGGGGCAAAGATTCAGTGGGTGATATAATACTAGAATTGACTATAGGGCATGTCGAGTTCACTATGGAATTCCAAGTGTTGGATGTGGCGGCTTCTTACAATCATTTGCTGGGGCGACACTGGATTCATGCTGCCAAGGCAGTGTCGTCTACCTTGCACCAGATGGTTAAATTTGAATGGGACAGATAGGAAATAATGGTGCACGGTGAGGATAATCTGTGCGCCTTGGGTGATGCCATTGTACCTTTCATCGAAGCTGAAGACGACGAAGGTCCATGGGTCTATCAGGTCTTTGACATGATATCAGTTGAACAAATCCCAGAAGGTGAGTGTGTTCCAATTCCTAAAGTAGCAGCTGCATCGGTCATGGTGGCTTCGGAGATGTTGAAGAACGGCTTCGTACCTGGCAAGGGTTTGGGTGCTTCTCTGCAAGGTATCGTACAACCAGTGTCTCATCCCAAAAACTTGGATACTTTTTGTTTGGGATTCAAGCCTATAGCTGCGGACATAAGGCGAGCCAGAAAGCTAACAGAGAGCATGGTTTCTTCCAAAGCTCATGCCACGGTTGTCCAGATCATTTGGAAGGCTCAGTGGCAGAAAGTGCCCGGTATCAACGGTTCCCGGTTCATTGATTGACACTGATGGGGATCTGGATAAGCGATTCGAGTGGTTGTTCGATGAGGTAAATATGGTGGAAGCTAGAGAAGGATCAAGCAAGGCAAATGTGCAATTTGTAGGGCTCTGTGCAAAGATCAACAATTGGGAAGCTACTCCTCTTCCTACTCGGAGTGAGTCGTGGTAGTCGGCTTTGATTTTTCTTTTAGCTTAATCTTGAGTATTTCCAGGGTTGTAATTCAGATGCTATGTTCCGTTAGTTTGGATGAGTTAAACCTTGTTATCTTTAAATTTCAATGAAATGCAATTTCCCTTCCTTTCATTCCTGATATTTTTATTTTTCTTTTTCTTTTCTTTCTCGTACAGTCCTTTTTATGTTGGTTTTAATGACATGACATGCATGAGGAGTCTCCGGCCCAATCTTAAATGCCAATCTAATTGTAAAATAATAATACAAGAGATTGAGTGTGATGATGAGAAAGCCTTTGAGGAAATCAATAAAGAATTAAGCCATTTTGAAGAAAAACCCAAACCTAACATGAATGATACAAAACAATCAACATAGGGAATCAGGATAATGTCCGGGAAACTAAAATAAGTGTCCATCTTGAACCACAACTCAGAGAGCAGATAATTAAAATATTATTTTAGTACAAAGTTGTTTTTGCATGGTCATATGACAACATGCTAGGTTTAAGCGTTCACTTGCTGGTTCACAAATTGCCCACCGACCCAGCATTACCTCCTGTCAAGCAGAAGCTGAGGAAATTTAAAACTGGTATGAGTGTGAAGATTCAAGAAGAGGTTACTAAGCATTTTGATGCAAAGGTCATCCGGGTCATGCGGTATCCCACCTGGTTAGCCAACGTTGTGCCCGTACCAAAGAAAGATGGTAAGACACGTTAATTACTGTGATCTCAACAAGGCGAGTCTGAAGGATAACTTCCCATTACCAAACATCCACATATTGATTGACAATTGCGCCAAATATGAGATTGGTTCTTTTATAGATTGTTATGCGGGCTTTTACCAGATCTTAATGGATGAGGAAGATGTATAAAATAGGACATTCATCACGTCATGGGGAACATACTAGTATAGGGTCATGCCAATTGGTTTGAGAAATGATGGAGAAACATACATGAGAGAAATGACAACCATATTCCTCGACATGATACACAGCGAGATTGAGGTATATGCGGTTGATGTAATTATAAAGACCAGGAAGCAGTCTGACCACGTGTAGTGTCTGAGAAAGTTCTTCCAAAGGCTTCGCAGGTACAATCTCAAGCTCAATCTTGCGAAATATTCTTTCGGTGTTCCATCTAGAAGATTGTTGGGATTTATAGTCAGTCGTCGAGGTATTGAATTGGACTCATCAAAAATCAAAGCCATCCAAGAATTTCCACCTCTGAAGAACAAGATCGAGGTAATGAGTCTTCTAGGGAGATGAAATTACATCAGCAAGTTTATCGCTCAGCTTACGACAACTTGTGAGCCCATCTTCAATGTATTAAAGAAGGATGTTGCGGTTAAGTGGACATAAAAATTTCAAGAAGCATTTGATAAGATAAAGGGGTATATGTCAAACCCACCAGTGTTGGTCCTACCAGAACCAGGGAGCCTTTTTATTCTGTATTTGACGGTGTTGGACAACTTGTTTGGATGTGTGTTAGGTCAGCATGACACCATCGACAGGAAAGTGCAGGCCATATACTACCTCAACAAAAAGTTCACAGCTTATGAGGTTAAGTATACTCAGCTTGAGAGGACGTGTTGCGCTCTAACTTGGGTAGCACAGAAGTTGAAACATTACCTGTCATCGTATACCACTTACCTCATCTCTCTGTTGGATCCGTTGAAGTAAATCTTTCAGAAGCCTATGCCCACGGAATTCGACATTGTCTATATGACCCGGACTGCAATGAAATCACAAGCGTTGGCTGTTCATTTGACTGAGAATCCAGTCAATGAAGAATATGAACCTTTGAAGACATACTTCCCTGACGAAGAGGTAATGCCGTTGATGAGTTGGAATAAGTTGAGAAGCCAGGATGTAAACTTTTCTTTGTTGGGGCTGCCAATATGAAACGTGTTGGGATAGGAGCGATACTTATTTCTAAGACATAGCAGCACTACCTTGTTACGACTCAGCTTCGTTTCTATTGTACTAATAACATGGCTGAGTATGACGCATGCATCTTGGGTTTGAGGTTAGCTATGGATATGGGCGTCCAGGAAGTCTTGGTCATAGGCAACTCGGACCTTCTATACTCCAGATTCAAGGAGAATGGGAAATACGAGATTTGATGCTTATACCGTACCGACAATATTTTCATGATCTTTGTCAATGGTTTCAATCAATAGAATTCAGGCATATTCCAAGGATTCATAAAGAAGTTGCCGATGCTTTGGCTACGTTGGCGTCAATGTTGCATCATCCAGATAAAGCATATGTAGACCCTTTGCGGATTCAGGTTCACAATCAGCATGCCTACTGTAATATGGTGTAAGAAGAACTTGATGGTGAGCCATGGTTCCACGATATCAATGAATACCTCAGAATGGGAGTGTATCCACTACAGGCCATAAGGGATCAAAAGAGAGCAATTCGATGTTTGGCAAGTGGATTTTTCTTTAATGGAGGGGTATTCTACAAAAGAACTCCAAATCTTGGGTTGTTGAGATGCATAGATGCTAGACAGGCCACATCTATTATGGCCGAAGTACATTCTGGAGTTTGTAGACCACATATGAGTGGGTACATGCTAGCAAAGAAGATTCTCCGAGCAGTTCATTATTGGCTTACTCTTGAGCAAGATTGTATCGTATTTGTGCGCAAGTATCATCAAATTCAGGTGCTTGGGGATTTGATTCATTATCCACCATCGGAATTGCACACAATGTCCGCACCATGGCCTTTTGTTGCATGGGCCATGGATGTCATTGGGCCAATTGAGCCAGCAGCATCAAATGGGCACAGGTTTAATCTAGTGGCCATTGATTATTTCACCAAATGGGTTGAAGCTCAAACATTCAAGTCTATAACCAAGAAAGCAGTGGGCGATTTCGTGCATTCAAATATTATTTGTCAGTTTGGGATTCCAAAGGTGATCATTACAAACAATGGGGCTAATCTTAATAGTCATCTGATGAAAGAGGTATGCCAGCAATTCAAAATTACACATCATAATTCCACTCCTTATTATCCCAAGGCAAATGGAGCAGTTGAGGCAGCCAACAAGAATATAAAGAAGATACTGCAGAAAATGGTGGAAGGTTCTAGAAAATGGGATGGAAAAGTTGCCTTTAGCATTGCTGGGTTATCGCACTATTGTCCGTACTTCAGTAGGGGAGACTCCTTGTTCATTGGTGTATGGTACTGAGGTACTGATACTTGCAGAGGTGGAAATTCTGTCCCTTCAGATTTTCACAGAAGCTGAAATTGATGATGATGAATGGGTCAAAGCCCGCTTGGAGCAATTGAACTTGATCAATGAGAAAAGGTTGGCATCAGTGTGTCATGGTAAGTTGTATCAACAAAGAATGGCTAGAGCATATAATAAGAAGGTGCGCCCACGGATGTTTGAAGTGGGTCAGCAAGTGTTGAGGTGTATTCTTCCATATCAGGCTGAGGCTAAAGGCAAGTTCGCCCCAAATTGGAAGGGGCCGTTCATCGTGATGAAAGTGTTGTCTATTGGTGCTTTGTACTTGACAGAAATAGAAGGCAAGTGTGTTGAAATGACCAGCAATTTCGATGCGGTTAAGAGATATTATGTATGATTTCCTTTGAATTAATTGCATTTGTTTGTACTTGGCATATTTTGAAGATTAGAAAGACAAAGGCATTTTGTACTGCTATCTAACACTTTAGCCTTTGTCACCCCTTTGAGCCTTATTTATTTTCTTTCATGACCCCTATTTTGGAATTAGTAAGAAAATTCATTACCACAAGCATGGAAAGTAAGTGAAGGAAAAAGAGAAAGAAACCAATGAAAGAAGAGAGAAGAAAAGGAAGAAGAAAAGAAAAGGAAAGGAAAAAAAACAATGAAAAGAAAGAAAAGAAAAGAGAGAAAAATGAAAGAAGAAAACAAGAAAAGGAAAAAGAGAAAAACACAAAAAAAAAGAAAAAGAAAAAAAAACAACAACAAAAAAAAGAAAAAGGAAAAAAGAGAAGAAAAGAAATAGCAACAGCAAAAGTAATTTCATGAACTACATTCGACCTGATTCCTTTTAAGGATACGTAGGCAGCCTCACGGTTCGGTCCCATCATAGTAAAAATCCAAAAGCCCCCATGCCAGAAACTAGGGCATAAGTTGCGATTGTTGTAAGAAATCTGATTTCGAAAGTTGTAATTTTAAACCCATCTGAATTGTTTTGAGCCTTTAATACCCTTTCTTTCTAACCATGTCCAAAATCCTGCATTACGGTCCAAATAAAGACCTTCTGATCAGTCTTCAAGAAAAGCCAAGTCAAGCAAGAAGAGGTGATCCATGTCAGGGACAACACTCTGGTCAAAGCAGAAAAATGATTAAAATGAGAGAGTCTTATTGGTGAAAACACTCACGGGCATTGTAAGGCGACGCAAGCTGAGACAAATGAAGAATGAGAGAGTCTTGTTGGTGAAAACCCTCACAGGCACCGTAAGGCAAAAGTGAGTTGAGAGAAATCACAAATGAGAGAGTCTTAATGAGGAAAACCCTCACGGGCACCTTAAGGCGAAAGTGCACTTTCAAGTAAGAGAGGACTGTGAGTGAAAACTGTTCAAGACACCGCAAAATGAACAAGGTTAGGTTTTGGTTGAACAAATCAAGGTATGGAATTCTGGGGTAACAATTTATGGCAACTGAAAGTTGATTGGTTTGATGGATTAGGCCGATTAGTCCGAAGTGTATGTCATGATCAATCTTACCAGCTGTTCCACTCAGATAAGTCTCTTTTCCTTTTCTTTCCATTTTGTAAGTCGTCCGATTTTGGATTCTCTTTATCCTTAACTGTCAAGGTCATTGCATTTCATTCCTTTTGGGGTTTGTTTCTCTAAGATGTTTCAATGTCAGTTTTGTTCAAAACATAGAAGATGGGATGTCAAGGCTCACTACCAGTTTCCCAATTGCAAAGCACAATGGGGCAGAACGTACCAAAGATGGCATGATGTAAAGTAAGATACAAAGGGTCACCGAAAGTTTCATCGGTGGATTGGTTGGGTAATTTTATGGTAGATGCAAAGATTTGGATAAAAGGGGTCAGAGATGTGAAACAACAGTCTGGGTATAAAACACTAAGGTCATCGAAGGTCATGGGGTTTGAAAGTCAGTCAGAAAGTCAAGCAGTTCAGGGCCAGTTCGGGAAGCAGGTCAAAGGAAACACAACACTAGAGACATCTTCAACAAGAATTCCATCAACTAACCACCATTTTTTAACTAACAAGATTTTTCTTTAATTGAAACAGGGGCACAAAATTTTGTTTGTTTCAAAGAAACCCTCCGTAAGGAAATGCAGCACCAAACAGGAATGACCGGATATTCTCAGGACCCTCCTGAAAAATCGGACTTAGTTTAAATTTCAAAATAATTTTGAGTAGCATAATTTAGCATAAATGTACCCCAAATGAATATAAGTTGGTTTCAAAGTTGGCATGTTTAAGATAGGATTCAATTAGGGTTTTTCAGGACCCTTCTGGATAAGGGGACGTAGTTTTAAGGCCTGCTTAGATAACAAGATATAGTCGAAGTTGTACCTTCAGTAGATATAGCTTAGGTTAAAACTGTCTTTTAACTAGAAGCTGTCAGGACCCTCCTGGATAATGGGGAGTAGTTTAAGACCTTTTAGATAACAAATGTAGTGGGAGTAATACCTTTAGAAGATATAACTTAGGTTCATAATTGTTAGGAATTGTCAGGACCTCCATGGATAACAGGATCTAGCTTTCAAATTCTTAGTAATAGATGGTAGAAAAATTCCATTTAACACTAACCTATGTGCCCAGCTACCAAACTAGGGCATGAAATTTTCTTTGTTTTGTCTATTTTTGCTGAAGTGAGGAGCCCGCTTGAAGAACAGAGGAATACATTCAAGTTAGCAGTCAGGAGCCCACCTGAACAACAGAGGAATACATTTCAAGTCAACAGTCAGGACCCCGCCTGAAGAACAGAGGAATACATTTCGAGTCAACAGTCGGGAGCCCGCCTAAAGAACAGAGGAATACATTTCACGTTTTAGTAGTCAGGAGCCCGCCTGAAGAACAAAGGAATATATTTCAAGTCAGCAGTCAGGAGACCACCTGAAGAACTAAGGATTTCAAGTCAGCAGTCATGAGACCGCCTGAAGAACAGAGGAATACATTTTAAATTTTAGCAGTCAGGAGCCGGCCTGAAGAACAGAGGGAGTACAATTCAAGTTTTAGCTTTAAAATTATTATAAATGTCTGGTAATATGATGCCCAAATACCAAACCGAGGCAGAAAATTTTCTTTGTGTGTCTATTTTGTTGAAGTCAGGAGACCGCCTGAAGAAGAGAGGAATACATTTCAAGTCAGCAGGCAGGAACCCGCCTTAAGAATAGAGGAATACATTTCAAGTCAGCAGTCAGGAGCCCGCCTGAAGTACAGAGGAATATATTTCAAGTCAGTAGTCAGGAACCCTCCTGGAGAACAGAGGAATACATTAAAGTTTAGCAATCAACAACCCGCCTGGAGAGCATGGGAATACATTTCAAATTTAGCAGTCAGGAAGCCGCCTGAAGAACAGAGGAATACCTTTCAAGTCAGCAGTCAGGAGCCCGCCTGGAGAGCGTGGGAATATATTTCAAGTCAGCAGTCAGGAGCCCACATGGAGAGCATAGGAATACATTCAAGTTCAGCAGTCAGGCATCACTTGGAGAAAGGAAAAACATCTCAAAGTGTAGTTGGCAGTCAGGCATCCACCTAGAGAAAGGGAAAACATCTTAGCTTACAACTCAAGGCGGCAACGAAGGAATCTCAATAGGAGAATACAATTCAATAAGGCAACAAGAACCACAAGATCAAGTTTGAAGATATAGATAGGATTTTTCTAAAGCATAGATCATAGTCTAGTCTAACTTAATAAGCGGGTTCAGTAAGCAGTAACCGCAGCAATAACAACAGCGAAATCATAGCTTGATGGTAGTCCCAGCTACCAAACATTCCTGAACTACACTTGCTTGATTCCTTTTTTTAGCCAAGGATATGTAGGCAACCTCGGAAGAAGGGTGCGGTCAAAGAGGGGAAGCTGTGAGCATGTGATTTTTGCCCTATATTAATTACTCTCATAAATTCAAAACAAAATAATTTCTTCCAATGTTTGTAATTTTGTAGATTTTTGTGGCATTCTATGTTAATTATTTGGATTTTTGTTTGTGCATTTTAATTAAATGAAAAATACAAAAACATGTGTCCATTTTGCATTTAGGATTTAAGTTAACAATTTAGGATTAATTAATTAAGTTGTTTTATAAAAAGGGAAAAATGACAAAAGAATAGTTCAATGCGCTTTTAATTCTAACTTTTACTTTTGAGTAGTTTTTCTTTTAATTTGTTATTAAGTAGTTATGATAATTATCATTTAGGCTTAAATAGTGTTTTTTTAGGTTAATTAGGTTCTAGGAATTAATATTGGTTTTAATTTAATTTTAAGAAAAGAAAAAAAAAGGAAAAAAAAAGGAATTGAAAAGAAATGAAAATGAAATTAAAGAGGCATATTTGGGCCAGGCCAGTAAATTGCCCCTGATCTTCCCAGGCCCAATACTTCACCCTCAAAACCCGTTTTGCCCTTAAACCCACCCAATTTCCAGCCCAAAATCTGGTTCGTCTCCGGTTAATATTAAACGACCCTGTTTCGGATGGGATTCAATCTGGGCCTTCAAGGATCTTTACATCCAATCGACCTAAAGTGGGTTTTGCTTACTATGTAGTTGTCTGAACCAGCCCCACCCCACCTCTCATCGTCTCCCTCACACCAAAGATCCCCTTAGAACCCTAATAGCCGCCCCAAAATCCCACCACCGTCCGGTGGCAGCGCCACCTCCAAACACTATCAAAATAATACCACAGAACCACCTCACTCCCCTCTTTCCAAATCCCCCCTTCAGTCTCTTCGAATATCACCAGAACTGTTCGAATATTAAATCACAGATAGGAACCCTAAATCCCAAAAGTCCAAATTGTCGAGTTTTTGAACATTTTCTGTTGAAATCACCTTTATTCGGATGTTCTCACTTGAGAACATACAATTAAAGCCGATTTTGGCCAAAATTAAGGGTTCGAGTTTGAGTTCAAGACATTGTTCGGGCTAGTCTGTAGGTATTTTTGCTGTCCCTTTCCATTCTTTCATTTTTCTCTTTTTTTTTCATTTTAGCTATTAACCTTCGTCTTCTCATCTCATCCCCTCTGTCTTATCGGTTTTTCATTTTTCGTCAAATCTATTCTGCTAAGTTTAGAAGTGCATATTTGTTTTAATTTCCTTCTTTCGTTGGTTTATTTGTTTAGAAATTGGTGTCTGTTAAGCAGAGTCGGGGAAAAGGATTCAACCGGTTTTGACAAGCCTATTTTTATTTTGAAACTGGACTCTTAGGTCAAATTGACCCATGTCCATTTGGTTTAAGAGTAAAATCAGGGGAGTTCAGGAGTAATGTGGGTAATTGATTAGGGGAATCTTTTGCTAACAAACTAAGAGGCCCCTAGAAGCTTCTAGTGGGTGGGGGGGGTCTGAATTGAATTTCAGAAGTGTGATAGTTTAACTTGGGCACCAAGTCACAAAAATGAGGGACTAAATGCAAAATTATAATCTAAAAAGTTACCCTAATTGCTTGCCTATAAAGGCATCATTGCCTTGCCTTAGAGGTCAGAATTTAGAGCCTAAAAATTTGAGAGCCTAGAGCCTGGAATATTCTGAAATCCGAGAGAGAGTTAGAAAGCCTAAAAATCCTGATCCATTAAGAAATTTGGTGATCTTTAAAGTCTTTCACTCTGAAACCATTCCAGAACAACTAGGGGTTAAAATGAGTTGAATATTGGTTTGTGTTCAAATATTTGGTT
>MU728625.1:115336-132113 GCA_026770625.1 Nicotiana glauca
CCTTATACAGTTTATTGTGATGCTTCCCGTATTGGGCTTGGCGCAGTATTGATGCATGATGGCAGGGTCATTACTTATGCTTCGAGGTAGTTGAAGATTCATGAGAAGAACTACCCAGTCGATGATCTAGAGTTGGCAGCCATTGTTCGTGCTTTAAAGATTTGGAGGCATTATTTATATGGCGTGACATTTGAGGTGTACACTAATCACAAGAGTCTGCAATACTTGTTCAAGCAGAAAGAGTTGAACTTGAGACTGTGGAGATGGTTGGAGATGTTGAATGATTATGATGTTACTATTTTGTACCACCCAGGGAGAGCCAATGTGGTGGCGGATGCATTGAGTAGGAAGTCAGCCAGCATGGGTAGTCTTGCTTATGTTCCGGTCAGCCAGAGACCACTTGCTTGGGATATTCAGGCCTTGGCCAATCAGTTTGTGAGGTTTGACATTTCTAAGCCTAGTCAAGTTTTAGCTTGCACGGTTGCTCGTTCTTCATTATTGGAGCGTATCTGTGATCGGCAGTTTGATGATCCTTATTTGTGTGTCCTGAGAGACACGGTGCAACATGGAGGTTCCACGAGGGTGACTTTAGATGCGGATGGTGTTTTGAGGTTGCAGGATCGAGTATGTGTGCCCAATGTCGATGACATTTGAGAGTTGATCGTAGCGGAGGCCCATAGTTCTCGGTATTTTATTCACCCGGACGCCGCAAAGATTTATCAGTACTTGCGGTAACATTATTGGTGGCGTAGGATGAAGAAGGACATTGTTGCATATTTGGCTCGATGTCTAAATTGTCAGCAGGTCAAGTATGAGCATCAGAGGCTTGGTGGTGTATTTCAGAGGATTGAGCTTCTCGAGTGGAAGTGGGAGAGGATTACAATGGACTTTGTTATGGGACTTCCGGTGGCCCGGAAGAAGTTTGATGCCATTTGGTTCATTGTTGATAGGCTGACCAAGTCAGCGCATTTCATTCCTGTTGCACCACCTATTCAACGGAGAGATTAGCTGAGATCTACATCCGAGAGATTGTTCACCTTCATGGGGTGCTGACATCTATCATTTTAGACCGAGGCACGCAGTTTACCTCGTGCTTTTGGAGAGCAGTTTAGCAGGAGTTAGGCACCAAGGTACAGTTGAGTACAGCAGTCCATCCTCAAACAGACGGTTAGTCCGAGAGGACTATTCAGATATTGGAGGATATGCTCCGAGCCTGTGTTATAGATTTTGGAGGCTCTTGGGACCAGTTTCTACCTCTAGTGGAGTTCGCCTACAACAACAGCTACCAGTCCAGCATTCAGATGGCTCCTTCTGAGGCGTTGAACGGTAGGCGATGTCGCTCTCCAGTCGGATGGTTTAAGCCAGGAGAGGCTCGGTTATTGGGTACAGATTTAGTCAAGGAGGCCTTGGATAAGGTCAAGATCATTCAGGACAGGCTTCGTTTGGCTCAGTCACGGCAAAAGAGTTTTGTGGATCATAAGGTTCGAGATGTAGCTTTCATGGTTGGCGAGCGTGTATTGCTCCGTGTATCGCCTATGAAGGGCGTGATGAGATTTTGGAAGAAGGGTAAGCTTAGCCCTAGGTTCATTGGCCCATTTGAGATTCTTGATTGAGTGGGAGAAGTGGCTTATAGACTTGCCTTGCCACCTAGCTTGTCAGCCGTGCATCCGGTGTTTCATATGTCTATGCTTCGGAGGTATCACGGCAATCCTACCCACGTGTTACATTTCAGCACTATCCAGTTGGACAAGGATCTGTCCTATGAGGAGGAGCCTTTAGCCATTCCAGACCGGCAGGTTCGACAGTTGAGGTCGAAGAGTTTTCCTTCAGTGCGTGTTCAGCGGAGAGGTCAGCCTCCTAAGGCATCGACCTGGGAGTCCGAGTTTGATATGCGGAGCCAATACCCTCATCTATTTCCTTACTCAGGTACTTCTTTCTTTTGTCCGTTCAAGGATGAACGGTTGTTTTAGAGGTGGAGAATGGTCCGCGCTGGAAGATTCAGAGATAGGTCTTCAGGGTCATTCCACCAGCGCGGCCGCACACCAAATTCGTGCGGTCCGCGCTGGGAAAGTTCAGAGTCATTTTCTTCCCTTTCTTGGCGCGACCGCGGTGCATTTTTGTGCGGTCCGCGCCAGTCTCTGGTAAAGTATATAAAGTAGGGATTTTCAGTCATTTTTCACTTTTTCAAAACCCAAATCATAAGAGGCAATTTTCCAAATGATTCTCTTTGTTCAAAATGATTGGTAAATGATTTCTAACTTATTTTCTTCACTCCTTAGCATCCTTAAACATAATTTCAACTTCAAACCTAAGATTTTAATGGGAAAATTTGGGAATTTAGGGTAGAGCCTAGATATTCTAAAATTGGGGATTTAGACGTCAATTTGAGGTCCGATTTCAAAATAGATCATATATATGAACTCGTGGGGGAATGGGTAATCGAGTTTTGGTTCGAACCTCGGGTTTTGACCATGTTGGCCTGGGGGTGTTTTGGGAATTTTTGAGTAAAACTTTAGGAAATTCATTTTTGCATTCAAGTTGATTCAATTAGAGCGCTTTTGTGGTGGATTTGAGTGGTATTGCTATACTAGAGGCTTGAGTGGATTTTTGGAGCATTTGAGGTAATTGTTTGTTCTAACCTTGGCTTGAGGGATTAGGATTAGGGTGTTATTTGCTACTTGCTAAATGTGGATTACGATGTATAGGCATGGTGACGGTTATCTATGCACCAGAGTCTAGCATGACCGTGAGTCTTATATGTGTTGGATTCGGATTTAATCGTACATCTTTCTTTCTTGGGTTGTTAAGCATACTACATTGTGATTGGTTTGGCTTTTGGAGCATTGACTCGGACTAGAAACAGTTACCCGAGAAAATAGGTGATTAAAAGTGGAATGTGTAGTGATTAGTCCCTTGCTGGGATGAAAGTATTTCTTGTATTCTCCCTTGCCGAGATGATTGAATTGTTAATTATATTCCTTTGCCGGGATTTTCTTGTGATTGTTGTTACTCCCTCGCACTTGAGTTGCAGTCATTGTTTGGGTGAGTTCGTGGTATCAATGGTTGAGAATCGGGTTGCATGCCGCAACGGTATTGATTGATGAGGATCGGGTTGCACGCCGCAATGGTATTAATGAATATTGAGGATCGGGTTGCACGCCGCACTGGTATTGATTGTTGAGGATCGGGTTGCACGCCGCAACAGTGATATATGTTGAGGATCGGGTTGCGCGCCGCAACGGAGTATGGACTGAGTGTATTGCTTTCATGTGTAGAAGCTTCCTATGTTTTCCTTATCAGTTGTTATTTGCTCAGCATCATTTCCTTACCGTTTATTTCTATATTTAGACTGTAGTACCCCACAACATTCTTCTCCACTCCCTTTTCATTGTTAAAATTAGTGTATTTCCTGTTATTGCACATGTATCTGTACATATTATTTGTGGTAGGTCCTGTCTAAAACCCTTTAGCAATTTTTGGGCCTGAACTTGGCCCAATAAAAGAAATCTCAACCAGCTTGGTAATCGGCCTGCGTTTAGGCCTAAACGAGAAGGGAAACATCATTTGACACTGGGCCCCAAACGGGATTAGGCCCATGTATGACTTCAAGGGGAACAGTCACATTTTGGGCCTTCAACATGGGCCCAGATTACTTTATCTTCAGCCTTTGATTTTAATGCATAACAAGCTCGACATTTCTCCATGACAATTGCAACTCACTAGCTTGATTATCCAAACAGATTAAACTAATTAACCAATGTATTTGAAATTACATCCTAATGATTCCTATGTATCGGACCGCAGCAGTACTAGATCGGGAGCAGACCTTCAGTCCAGGGACTCTTGAGGTAGCCTTGCTGACGTCCGCAGGCCCGGAGTCTCTTCCCCCTTTATTCAGTTTTTGTTAATTCTTTTATTGAAACAGACTGTTATGATTTTTCTTTCAGACGGTTGTATTTAGTGATTCTTAGAAGTTCGTAAGCTAGTGACACCAGGTTCTGGGTAGAGATATGTTTCAAACTTCCACATTTTTGGTTTCATTTTTATTAAGTTTAAAGTCTTCCGCACTTGTTTAATTGATTCTGTTTACTTATATTGTTGGGATTATCGGAGAATGTTTAAAGTTTGGCTGGCCTAGCTCCGTTAGTAGGCGCCATCACGACTCTCGATGGTGGGGAATCCGGGTCGTGACATTCGGGCTTCAAATGATCTCAAAGTGTCCAAATCTATTCTTATTTCCCTCAAGTGCCCATATCATCTTCAAAATTATTTCAATGCTTCATGAATAAAGTAACTTTTAACACCGAGTCTAGAATTTTGCATGCGTGTCACGTTATTAGAACCAACATTAGACAAAACACGAAACGAAAGGATAGAAGAGAACTAAACAAAGAAAATGACTAGAAATAACAAAAGATCGAAATTTGCATTAGAAAGACGGTGAAACGTTCGAGTAACAAAACAAGCAAAACAAACTGGGTAAAACCCTGGAACAAAACTAGGTAACACTAAATGAGTTTCTACGACTAAAGGAACTAGGCAAAATAAAAGGATAGAAGGGTTTCAGTCACAATACAATATCTAGATTACAACCCTAAAATAACCCGAAAAATAGAAATGACAACAAACTAATCCACTAAAGCTCTTCTCCGGCTGAACAAGAAATAGAGTGTCTTTCCAATTACCAAGCATGGTATCTTAGCCACTGAATTCTGCATCAACAATACTAGGACCTTCACAAGTCTTCAACACATTGTTCTTAACAAAATACTTTTGGGCTCCTTTTGTCAGATCGTTCTTAAGATCATCCTTTGATAGTGCTGAAAGCTTAGTAGCGTGTGGGCCTCTGAGGCTCCCGGAAGGATCCACACATTCCATTTCAAAATAAATCATATCCACCATGCGCGTCTCATTATGCATAGGCGATGGACTTTGGCTGGTGTCTACTACATCTTGATTTTGTACGAAAATGTCGCTTGCATTAATAAGCTTCTGAATCGCATTCTTCAGATTCCAACACTTCTCTATGTCATGCCCCGAGGCATCTGAGCAATATGCGAACCTTTGAGAAAAATCAAACTTCTTTGGAAGAGGGTTTGACATTTTTATCTGGATAGTCTTCAACGTGTCTAATTTCCATAGCCTCTGGAACAGACTGGAATATGACTCTCCCAATGGAGTGTAGGTTTTCTTCTTCCACAACCTCTCGTTCTTAAATGCTAGATTGGGCCGGAAACCTGGTCCAGGGGGATTTCGGTAGTCTCGTGGGGGTGGATAGGCACTTTGTAGAGCTGGGTACTAGGAAAATGATGTACGACTTTGGGAGTTCTATGGATAAAAGTAGCATTGGGGAGGATCATCTGGTGCACAAGGATATCCACGGGGACAATGTCGAGGCTGGAAATGTTGATCGAGAAAGCCCATCGGATCATCTTCTCTGTTTCTCTTTCTTCCACCGAAGCTTACTGGGATGTTCTGAATGTCTTTCGAACAACTCATGATTTTGCCTAACTTGATTCCCTCTTTTACTAGCTCCCCCATTTTTTACACATCATTCAAAGGCTTTCCCAAGGACGGGATCAAATGACTGAAGTAGGTGGGCCCCTGGGCTTGTAGGAAAAGCTCAACTATTTTTTCTTCACCAATCGGGGTATTGACTCGAGCAGCCTGCTCCCTCTATCTGAGCCCAAACTCTCTAAAGCTTTCCTCCGGCTTCTTTTCCATTTTAGATATGGTGGAGCGGTCTAGGGTAATACCTGATTTGTATTGAAAGTATCGAACAAAATCTTGAGCCATGTCACCCAATGTAGGCCACTTACCAACATCTTGAAGAGTATGCCAGTCCAAAGCTGCACCAGTCAGTCTCTTACTGAAATGTGCCATCAACAGGTCATCTTTCTCTCCAACGCTTCTCATTTCACTGCACTAGACCCGCAAGTGGGCTACCGGATCTCCACACCCATCATATAAGTTTAATTTTGGCATTTTGAACCCCACGGGAAGGCGAACGTCAAGGGACACAGACAGTTCTTTACAAGCCATGCTATCTTGGTCTCCCATTCCTTGCTTGTTCTTTATGGACTGTTCTATGCCTTTCAGCCTCCTAGGTATCCTATCTTGCCCTTCTCTTCCTATGAACTTTTCATTTTCAACATGAGGCCCATCCCGCGGGCCCTGCTTGTATGAGTTAGGAACCTTGTGGGCAACCTCTGAGGGGCAATATTGGGCATCATGGTCTTTGAGTGAATATTCCTTGTCGGGAATAGTGGATATGACAAGAAGGTAATTTTTGGAAAAGACAGTTCGAGGACGAGTGACAAAGCCACTAGGGTGGTTGGGAAAGCTGTTATTTGTGGGTGGATCTGGAGAGTATGGAGGATCATCTGGCATTTTGTCAGGAGCTTGGGTAAGGGCAACATCTAGGAAGCTAAGTGGTTGCGGGGGTGGTGTCTTCCCAGTCATCCAAGCCTGATACATGTCTGCTATGTATTGTCTTAATATCTTCACCTCTTCAACAAACCCATTGTCCTATTCAACCAACTGTTTTCGGGCACCGGTATCAACCAACTCAGTTCTATTGTTGTTTGCTATTGCCTTTTGACTTTGTGTTGTCGAGAAGAGTTACAACTTTAAAAACCACAAACCAACCACCCTTCTACTATGAATATAACAAAATGAAGCCATCACGTCAGCGTTAGGGCATTTAACATAAGACAATCTCACTTTATGTGCAATGCACCTAGCCACAGTTATTGGTTTTAAAATGCCTTCGAGGGTACAAAGGTTAGTTGGCATCATCCCAATTTTTTCATTTTAACCTCTCTTTTCTATGCTTTTCTAGCACTTGCTTGCTCATTTTCCTTCCTTTTTTCCCTTCTAATTATCACTCTTTTCTTTCCTCTCATATCTCACATCCCATGATTTCACCTATTTTTTTTTCCTTTTTTCTCTCTTTTTTCTTTTTTTTCCCTTTTTTTTCTTTTCTTTATTCTTTTAATAAATAAAGAAAAAATGTTTCGATCGAACCCTACGTAGGTTGCCTACGTATCATAACCCCTATTGAATCAGATCTTTTCGTAGTTCCAGAAGATCGAGAATAAATTAAACAAATTGATATTTTCTTTTTTTTTCCTTTTTCTTTTATGACTACTCTGATGAGAAAAGAGAAATAAAAGAAGAAAATCCTCTTTTTTTAATTTTTTTGACTTTATGTTCCATGACCTATTCTAAACGCAAGCTTAACGGGCATGTTTTTTTTCTTTTGAAACAAATACTCTATTAAGGAAAAACTGTAGAAGAGAAAGATATTTTTTGATTTTTTTTAAGAAGAAAACAAAGAATACAGCACTGAAAAATATTTTGGATTTTCATTTGATATCCAGATGCAAGATTTCGAAACAAGTAATGAAGAAGATAAAATAAAATATTTTTGGAGTTCAATTTAGATTGCCTAAATAAGAATTTCTAATGATAAACAAAAGATAAAGTAATTTTTTTCTATATACAATATCCTTAAGTTTTAATAAAAAAAAAATATTTTTCACTAATTTCCCAAAGAAACATTTCAAAAGAAAATCTTTTTGTGATTTTGGCATTGATACCTTAAAGAAGGCTTTTAAAGAAGTACTAAAAGAAAATTCTCATTTTTTTTTCGAATTTTGGTCCTAATATAGTAGAGAAAATATAAAAATAATTTTTATTTTGATATTAATTTCCTAAAGGAAAAACTATCTTAAAGGAATTTTTTTTTTCATTTCTAGAATTAATATTCTAAAGAAAACTTTTAACGAAAACGCAAAATTTCTTCTTTTTTTTTTTGGATTTTTGACTTGTAACACATTTCCGAATATAAAATAAGAAATACAATAACAAAAGAATAGGCAAACTTAACTAGACTATTACAAACTCTAACATCACCTACAAGACGGAATACTACTAAACAGGACTAGAAAATAAAACATGAACAATTGACTCGAAAACATAAAATGGCCCCTCATGCAGCTCCTGAATGCAGTGATCCTGGGGTATCTGTCATGCTCAAACTCCGGTAAGTAAATCCACACCTGTATGAGAAAACTTAAACCAACATTATGTGAGACAATAACATTCCTTACTAGACACATGCAAGACATGGTTGCAATTATTTTTCAAAAGTTAACCTATGTGGCTAAAAGTGCAAAATTTTGCTAAGACCCCACAAAGCCAAGAACCTAAGATTTACTAGGAAGACCGGACGCTATGTGGGTTGCCTGAGTATCACGCCCCGAAAGACGAGAATCATGTATGCATAATTCGGATAGATTGGATACGGTCGAGAATTAATAAAAAATAACTAATTTAGAGAAAATATATTTTTTTATATTTTCCTTGAAAATGATGAAACATGCAAAATCTTTTTGGATTTTATTTTTTCCCTTTCTTTAATATTTTTTTTTATTTTTCGAAAAATGATAAAAAAAAGTGCAAAATCTTGTGTTTCCAAGCTCTTTTTTTCCTTAACACAAATGTGATAGAAAACATAATTGGGCTCCACTCTCTTTATCCTTACACTTCACTCTTTTTTTTTTCTTTTTTCCTTTTTTTTCATTGTTTTTTTTTTCATTTTCCATTTGACCTCAACGATCATTTGTCCGCCAAATGACCCTTTTACCCTTGAATAAATGTAATATGTAGCACATAGGATGCATCAAGATGGTCTGTTATTTTGGGTACACCTATCCTAGACGGACCCAACCCCTATGTTGAGTCCCCTAAATCAAGTGCATATGATGCAAACAAAGGTTCCTACTAGGGATCCGGCATGAGGCTGAGTTATTCTAGGTTCCAAACCAGGGCATTTATTCTAGACTTGTGTACCCGAGCGGACAACTCGAGCCGAGGAAGGGGATACATACCAGAAACCAAAAGGCCATTCGACTTAGTAACTTATCTGAGCCTCTTTCTTATTTCAAGGTATGACACAAAAAGAATAGGTAGTCTCGACCAGCGAGCACATCCCCGGAGATGAGAAGAGAAGGGTTTCGTAGCAATTTATATACTGTTCAGATAATATCAAAGCGATAAAAGCATCATTTAGCACATTAGGCCCAAACATATAATAAAATCAGATAACAAATAAAGCCAAAATATAACAATTCATCTAAGCTCGAATTCTTGAACCCCGAACCATTAGTCCTGGGTTCTTGTCCCTAGCAGAGTCGCAAGAGCTGTCAAACCTCCTTTTCCCTACATCCCTGTGAAGAGGGTATAATAATGGAGTTTTTCCAATTAAAGGACAATCAAAACGGGATTCATTTTATTAAAAGATACAGAGTCGCCACTTGGGATAATTGTGGTGTCCCAAGTCACCGGTTAAAATCCTGAATCTAGGAAAGATTGACTCTATATTACAGTCTGCGAACACAGAAATCTGGGTAAGGAATTCTATTAACTCGGGAGAATGTATTAGGCATTCTCGTGTTTCGCAGTTCGAGCACGGTCGCTCAACTGTCATAAATGGCCCTATTATCTTATTCTAAACATGTTCTAACCTATGGTGCAATTTTAACTTTATAGCCACTTTTATTTAATTATATCTTTTTTAGGAAGATTTCAATGTTATTTAAAATATGTCTTGAACCGCGTCACGTAAATGCACTCGCGATCCTCAACACATTTTATCTAACATTGAGATTTGGATTTCGGTCACATAAATGTGCACCCAAATTTAGGAAGGTAAGTTATTAAAATAACGTGCCTAAAGCAACTAAAAACAGATAAAATGTAATAAAATCAAAGCGGTAAAAGCATCATTTAGCACATTAGGCCCAAACATGTAATAAAATCAGATAACAAATAAAGCCAAAATATAACAATTCATCTAAGCTCGAATTCTTGAACCCTGAACCAGTAGTTCTGGGTTCTTGTCCCCAATAGAGTCGCCAAAGTTGTCACACTTCCTTTTTCCTACATCCCCATGAAGAGGGTATAATAAGGGAGTTTTTCTAATTAAAGGACAATCAAAACGGGATTCATTTTATTAAAAGATTCAGAGTCGCCACTTGGGATAATTATGGTGTCCCAAGTCACCGGTTCAAATTCCGAATCTAGGAAAGATTGACTCTATATTACAGTCCGCGAGCACAGAAATCTGGGTAAGGAATTCTGTTAACCTCGGAGAAGGTATTAGGTATTCCCGTGTTTCGCGGTTCTAACACGGTCACTCAACTATCATAAATAGCCTAATTATCTGATTCTAAACATGTTCTAATATGTGGTGCAATTTTAACTTTATAGCCGCTTTTATTTAATTATATCTTTTTTAGGAAGATTTCAACGTTATTTAAAACATGTCTTGAACCGCGTCACATAAATTCACCCGCGATCCTCATCTCATTTTATCTAACATTGAGATTTGGATTTAGGTCACATAAATGTGCACCCGAATTTAGGAAGGTAAATTGTTAAAATAACGCGCCTAAAGCTACTACGCATTTTAACTTTGCGAGTGCCACAGAAAATTTGCTAAATGGGACGCCTCGAAGTCTAAGGTGTAATGACCCGACAGGTCGTTTTGAGCTCTAGCATGTTGTTCAGCACTTAGAGGCCATGAGCAACTTCATTTCATGTATTATGACTTTTATGCGCGGTCAGAATCGAATTTTGGGAAGTTCAGAGTTGATTTGGAAAGAGAATTCTAGTTTCGGAAGCTTAAAGTTGAAAGGACTCACTAAGATTGGATTTTTAAGTAAGAGACCTCAGAATCGGGATTAAAAGGTTACAATAGGTTCGTATGATGATTTTGGACTTGAACGTATGCCCAGATCGGGTTTTCGATGACGCGGGAGTGTTTTGGTGCCCATTGTGGAAGTTAGCATTTTAAAAGAAATTTCATAAGTTTGGCTGGAAGTACATTTCAGTGTTATCGATGTCCGTTTGGGATTTCGAGTCAGGGAGCAGCTGTGTATGGTGATTCTAGAGTTGGGAGTGCGATCGGAAATGAACTCGGAGGTCCGTAGGTCATTTTGGAGCCATTTGGCTAAAGATAGCAATTTGGAGGTTTTTGAGAAGTTTGGCCGGAAGTGGACTTTTTGATATTGGGGTCGGAATCCAATTTCAAAAGTTGGAGTAGGCCCGCAACGTCGAATATGACTTGTGTACAAAATTTGAGGTCAATCGGACGTGATTTATAGGTTTAAGCATCGAAAGTAGAAGTTGGAAGTTCTAAAGTTCATAAAGCTTGGATTGGAAGTTGATTCATGATTTTAGCATTGTTTGATGTGATTTGAGGCCTCGAGCAAGTCCGTAATATGTTTTGGGACTGGTTGGTGTGATTGGTCGGGGTCCCGGGGGCCTCGGGTGTGTTTCAGTTGTATTGCGCTCTTATTTGATGTTTCAATGCCGTTTAAAAGGGGTACAATATTAATCAAATGAGGTCCAAATTAAGTTTTTATTGAACCATTAGATCCGTATCATAATTTTGGAGCCATAGCAAAAAGAATCGTTGAATTTGGACATTGTATGAAGGCGATATGCTCATTTCTTCCATGGGATCCGATTTTGGAGAAACTTTGGAGTGCCAGTTTCATCACCAAGCATAATGTAAGTGATTTCTACTAGTTTTGACTATATACAAGGTTTATATATGGATTTAGACATGTAAAATTGTAGAAAACTTGGGGTTTGAGGGAAAACCTATAAAATTAGTATTCTTGGATATTGACCACGATTTTGCGTATAAAATTTAGATAAAATAATATATTTGAGTTCATGAGTTTATGGGTAAACACTATCTTCGGAAAATTTTGGATTCCGGGAACGTAGGCCCAAGGGCATTTTTGTCAACTTTTCGATCGGGGTTAGGAATTGTCATAAATTGGATTATAATGAGTACCTTAGCATATATTAATGGTTTTACATAATTATTGGCTTGTTTTGGAACATTGTACATTGATTCGAATCTTCGGAAGGGCATGGAATGCCGGTTATAGACCTTTAGAGCAAGGTGAGTCTTCTTTATAACCTTGTAAGAGGAATTATCCCATAGGTGAGTTAATTGGTTATGTGCTCCTATTTGTGGTGACTACATATGCACGAGGTGACGAGAGTCCGTGCGTAGCAGCTATTATTCTATTGTCCGCGTAATCTAGGAACCAAAGGCATGCTATACTTGGAATAATTGCAATCTTATTGACAACTTGAACTGCTTAAATCACATTGAATTAGTAAATGAATTTCTAAAAGTATTAAACTTCATTTTCTTAAATTGATAATAGAGAATTGGCTTTTATTTGAATAAATGTTCCCCGATAAATTCCTAATTGTCTATTTGAGCATGTATTTCGATATGTACCAGCGTCGCACGTATGATTCGCAAGCAGGGTATTAGTTTATTTTATGTTGACTGCGTCACAGGATAGTTCGCGAGCGGGGTAATTGATGCATCTATGGTTCGAGCCGTTCGACCTTCGGTTGTGCACAATATATATTTCTGTTGGAGCGGGCCCTCGACCTCGGCATGATTTTCGCATGCTACATTGCTTGCCTAAGAATTTTAAATGTTGATAAACCTTTTCATGGCCTAATATAAATTGATAAAGATAATGAAAATTAAATCTTAAAAATCCTTTATTATTTGTTAAAGGTGTTTTCCTGTTTTCCAGCTTTGTAAGTTAGAACTACTTTATATATCCAAGATTTCCTCACATTTTATTATATTGTTAGTTAACCATTAGCGAGTGTTAAAGTTGACCTCTCGTCTCTACTTCTTCGAGATTAGACGGGATACTTGCTGAGTACCTATTGTTTTCGTACTCATACTATACTTCTGTGCATTATTATTGCATAGGTATATGTAACTCTAGTGGCCTACTGGGCGTAGCAGTATGGTTGATACGGAGACTAGGCGAGCTGTATTTCCCCGAGGCGACCTGCAGCTAGTATAGTCTCTCTAAGGATTCAATTTATTTTCTGTCCAAATGTATTCCGGACAGCTGATGTACTTTATGTGGTGTTTTTCTTAGAAATTTCTCATGTGCTTGTGACACCGGATTCTAGGATGGTTTGAAGTATTTCGTATTAATTGCTTATCATTTAATTTGAATTTTAGCGATTATCTTTTAATTATAAAAATAGAGGAAAATGATAGACTTCAAGAGTATTAAAACGAGAGTTTAATTAATTAATCTGGTTGGTTTGCCTCACGGTGGTGTCTAACGCCGTCACGACCCTTAGTGGATTTTGGGTCGTGACGTAAAGATTTTAAAAGATTAATTAATTGAGGTCCATGCAATTGTCATTTTTGTTTGGAACGGCACACCTCAACTTTCTCTAATGAAAACGTTCCTAAATTAATACACGAGGTCCATAAGTTGTCATTGGTTTTGAATGGCGCACCTCAATTCTAAGAGAGACATGAGTTAATTAATTGAATATTAACGTTATCACCACCCTGAGTTAAAGTCCAAATCTAGCCAAACCAAAAGAAAGACCCACAATTAATACCAAGCAATGTACATCCCATTTCAGGCCTTGGGTCCAAATGGGAGCCCAATGGCTCATTGCATACTGCTGAACCATCACTTCTCAAGGGCTTAAGTTAGTCTCCAAATGGAAAGCCCACCTTGACAAAGAACTGTAAAGAGCGACTCAATATCGAATCCCCGCAAAGGCAGAATGCAACACGTCGTTTATTAGAATTGAAATCAAACATGGGACATACACATGAATTACCAGTTAGTTATGAGACTTAAACTGTTTCAGCATGACTTAAACAGGCAATCATTTTATGGAACTCACAACTTTGGTGATTATCAGGCAAGCAGGCTTGACCCCATTTTTCAAAATTAATTTTAAAGGACAATTTGATACAATTTCATACTAATTTCAAAGGACAATTCCAAAACACAATTTAAAAAACTAAAAAAGTACGACTTCACCAACCTCATTTGGCATTTTACAATAACTCATCATCATATTTAAAACCTATTGTATCGACCTGACCGGTAGTTTTGAGCCCTATAGCGTCGTTCAGCAGTCTGAGGCCATGAGCAGCTTTATTTTAGGTATTGTGACTAGTTCGCATGATCGGAATTTAAATTCTGGAAGATCGGAGTTAAATTTAAACGAAAATTCTCCTTTGAGAAGCTTAAAGTTGAAAGAATAAACTAGGATTAGATTTTTGAGTAAACAACCTCGGAATCAGGATTGGAAGGTTCCAGCAGGTTAGTATGATGATTTCGGACTTAAGCGTATGCCCGAATTGGGTTTTGGATAACCCGGGAGCGTTTTGGCGCCTATTGTGGAAGTTAGCATTTTAGAAGGAATTTCTTAAGTATGGCTTGAAGCGCATTTCAGTGTTATCAATGTCCGTTTGGAATTTCGAGACTGGGAGTGGCTCTGTATGGTTATTATGGAGTAGGGAGCGCGATCGGAAGTGAATTCGGAGGTCCGTAGGTCCTTTTGGAGCAATTTGGCCAAAGATAGAAATTTGAAGGTTTTTGAGAAGTTTGAACGGAGGTTGACTTTTGATATCGGGATCGGAATCCAATTCCGGAAGCTGGAGTAGGTCCGTAATGTCAATATGGCTTGTGTGTAAAATTTGAAGTCAATCGGACATGATTTGATAGGTTTAAACATCGGAAATAGAAATTGGAAAGTTCAAAGTTCATAAAGCTTGAATTGGGGTGTAATTCATGGTTTTAGTGTTGTTTTATGTGGGTTGAAGCCTCGACCAAGTCCATCATGTGTTTTGGGATTGGTTGGTATGATTGGTTGGGATCCCGGGGGCCTCGGGTGAGTTTCAGGTGGTTATCGGATCAAAATTTGATTTTTGAGAAGGCTGGGGACTGCTGCTTCTGGTATTTTTGCTTCTGTGGATTTGGGACCGCAGAAGCGGCCCCGCGGACGTGAGGTAGAAGCCGCAGAAGCAGCTGGCGTGGAGCAAACCAAGCATCGCAGAAGCGGCCCCCAGACCACAGAAGTGGTCCGCTCCCCTTTAGCCCAAGCCGCAGAAGCGTCTAAAAGTCACAGAAGCGACATCCGCAGAAGAGGACAAAATGCCGCAGAAGCGAAAGCAGCTGGGGCAGTGAGGATGTTTTAAGTTCGTGGTTGAGTTCATTTGAACCCCATTTTTCATCCATTGGAGTCGATGGGGAGCAGCTTGGGGGTTCCATTTTCGTCACTAAATAGTTTATGCTAGCTTTGAGTTAAATACAAGGTTCATACATGGATTTAGGCATGAAAATTAGTATAAAAATTGGAGTTTTGGTGGAAAATCTAAAAAAATCATATTCTTGGAATTTAGCCACGATTTTGAGTGTGGAATGAAGAGAAAATCATATATTTGAGTTCCTAAGGTTATGGGTAATCTTTGTCTTTGAGAAATTTCGGATTCCGGGCACGTGGGCCTGAGGGCATTTTTGTCAACTTTTCTTTCGGGGTTAGGAATTGTTATAAATTGGGTTGTAAAGTATAATTTAGCATATATTGATGGATTTATATGATCGTTGGCTAGTTTTGGAGTATTGTGCATTGGTGCAAGTCTTCGGAAGAATGTAGAATGTTGGTTATGGACCTTCGGGGCGAGGTGAGTCACCTTTCTAATCTTGTGAGGGGAATTTACCCCATAGATGAGTTAAATTGGTTATGTGCTCCTATTTGAGGGGGCTACGTACGCATGAAGTGACGAGAGTCCGTGCATAGCTGCTATCATGTTATTGTCCGGGTAGTCTAGGACTCAAAAGCATGTTATACTTGAGTAAATTATGAACTCATTGATGACTTGGATTGTTTAAATCACCTTTGATTAGTAAACAAATTTTAAAAGATATTAAACATAATTTCCTGAATTGTTAAACTGAGAATTGGCTTTCCGAGCATGTATCATACCCGCGTCGCATGGATGATTCGCGAGCGGGGTAATAAATCACATTAAATTAATAAATGGATTTCTAAAGAGACTTAAGCTTCGTTTTCTAAAATTATTAAAGAGAATTGGCCATTCTTGGATAATTGCACCACGTTGAATTCTTGACTGATTGTCTGTCTGTGAGTGTTTATTTTGGATCGGGCCGAACGCCTCGGTAGATTAATAGATGCATCTATAGGCGCGCCGTCTGTCACGACCCAAACTGGAGGGAAAAGACTAGCACCCGACCATACTTGCCGAGCACCAACGTACATTTTATCTAACCTTCTTTATTATCTTTTAGGGCTGAGGAGATCAATATAAATGGTAGACATGGATCATGGACAACCAACAATAAAATATGATGGCATGAACCTACATAACATGGGATGACCAGACAATCAAGAAACTATATATATATGGTACGACCTACCACGCTATCATGAAAGGCTATACAACAAAAACCAGCCGACAAGGCATACCAAACTATACATGAGTCGACACATGTCTATGAGCCTCTATAGGAACATAAGTACTGCAACATAGCCGGAACAGGGCCCCGACATACCCATAATGTCTATAACAAAAATGCATACCAAGACCAAGGCAAGTCCGGAGAAGGGATCTCGCCAATCACTGCTGAACTGGACAGCCTATTGTGGTGGGGGAGCTACTCCTGCCTGTCTATCAGGACCTGCAGCACGACATGCAGCGTCCATAAATAAAAGGACGTCAGTACGAATAAAGTACTGAGTATGTAAGGTAGGGAACCATAAACACAAAAAGTAATGTAAGCATGGATAAAGAATATACAAACTATAACATCTGAGTACCTCTGAGGGCTACTGACATGAAATGCATGATACATATGTATAAATATATAAGCTTTTT
>MU728629.1:5227-68484 GCA_026770625.1 Nicotiana glauca
ACCAGAAAATGCCAAATGTGCGAGAATATGACTCAGACTACCTTCTTTTCCTCAGAAGTGATATTTGTGAAACAGATAATGAGTGACCTGGACAGACTTCAAAGGGAACTTGCATATAGGCCCGCGGCGAGACCGAACGATGTCCCGCGGGCACCAGGAGCTTTAATGTATTTATGAGTCTGTATTGTATTGTGTCAGTCACTTGAGTTTGCATTTTCATTTTTAGTCAATCTGCATTTCATTTCAAAGTAGAATAGTTGTTAAGAAGTTTGTAGTCTGGTCTATCATTTAGAGTTTGTCGTTGTAATAGATGTGTTTTCCATTAATAAATTTGAAAATTCAAAAAAAAAATTGTATTTCTATTTTTCTGTTTTTGATTTTATCTGATTCAAGCACAGCTGCAATATATAGGCAATTTTCATAGGACTAATCATATATCATATGAAAAACATAAGAAATACAAGTCAAAATAATAGTGAAAAATAAAATAAAAATGGAAAAGAAAAAGAAACAAAAAAGAGAAAATAGAGAGGGAAAAGTTGCAATAAAAGAAAGTGGCAAAGCAAAGAAAAAGGCAAGAATAAAAGAAAGAAGCCATAATTGAGAAAGCCGGGATGACTCAAGTGGCCGAGCAAATGCATACCGATAATTGCCTAAGTGCATCCATGCTCCAAATGTACTAATATTTGTTTGATAATGCCCTAAAAACTAATAACGTTGCTGTTACTGATGAGTGCAGACAGGCGGTTTTAGCTAGCGGGCATTCTGGAAACTCATCCATATAACACCCGCTCCAAAGATATGTCGAAAATGGTTAGCCAAGAGATCGAAGCAACTATTGTTGACCCGGTTAGGGAGGAAGAAATAGTGGATGTTAATGCTATGAAAGAGGATATGTACAAGCTGAAACAACAAATGGCCGAAATGTACCAGGCCTGGGCAAAAGGACAACCTTTGCCAACTTATCCAGCCAATCCTGTCTATGTTCCGCCACCAGTTCAATCACAAGATCCTCCCACCGTAAATTCTTCCCTGGCCTACCCTACATATCCCCCATACTATGCAACCACTTCTCAAACACCACCACCTCCACCACCAAAGCAAATCCCACCACCTCCACCACCAGTTGCTCCTGTGTACGTGGCTCCTCCACCCGCCATGTTACACAAATCTTCAAGTGTACCTTTGTTCCACACTCACGAAAACCATTACTATCCATCAGAGCCCACTTTTAGACCTCATGAGCCTTACCCTTATACTCCTCTCATTGATATATCTGAAGAAGAGAAACCGCCTAAGAACCCCGAGCAGGAGGAAATGATTCGCAAAGTAAAAAGTTTAGAACAATCGTTCCGAAACATGCAAGGTCTTGGAGGGCAAGTAAGTGTGGCTTATAAAGACCTCTGCCTGTTTCCAGAAGTCCAACTGCTTGTGGGTTTTAAATTGCCGAAGTTTGATCTTTATGATGGTCATGGTGACCCCATGGCCCATTTGAGGGGATTTTGTTGTAAAGTGAGGGGTGCTGGAAGGAAAGATGAATTACTAATGGCATACTTCAGGGAGAGCCTCAGTGGGTCGGCCTTAGAGTGGTATACTAGGCAAGATCACACCCGATGGTATACATGGGATGACCTAGCTCAAGCTTTTGCAAATCATTTTCAGTATAATCTGGAGATTGTTCCCGACCGTCTCTGCTTGACTAAGATTGACAAGAAACCTGGGGAGAGTTTTAGGGAGTATGGATTCAGGTGGAGAGACTAGGCCGCAAGGGTCGATCCGCTTATGAAAGAGGGTGAGATGGTGGATTATTTCTTGTAGGTTTTAGAGCCGACCTATTACGGACATCTGGTGTCAGCCGTTGGAAAGACGCTTAATGAAGTCGTCAAGATGGGAAGCATGGTAGAACAGGGCTTGAAGTCTAATAAGATTATGAGTTACTATGCAATAAAAGTGACCACCCAAGCCATCCAGACTGGCACTGGAGGGGTTTTGGGAAAGAAGAAGAAAGAAGAAGTTGCTGTGGTAGAATCTAGAACATGGTCCAAGGGTCCTTCACCTATTATCACCAACCCCGTCCATATCATCAACCATACCCACATACACCATATGGCCCACCACAACCTTACTCTACGCCCCCTGTTCCCCACTTCTCAGTTCACCATGCCCAAACTTATCCTCAACCTCAGGCACCCTGGCGTGCACCTACTCCCCATAACACCTATCACACCCACAATGCATACCCATCTCCCAGAACATACAGAAATCCAGGTGGAACTGGTTTCCGCCCAAACCCTGCTGCTAAAAATGACAGATTGCAAAAGAAAAAGACTTTCACTCCGTTAGGAGAATCTTATACTAGCTTGTTCCACAGGTTGAGGCAGCTTGGAATGTTAAACCCCATTGAACAAAAAATACCAAACCCTCCCCCGAGGAACTTGGACCATTCGGTCAATTGTGAATACTGCTTAGGAGCACCAGGACATGATACAGAGAAATGTTGGCATCTGGAAACTGCTATTCAGGAACTTATTGATACCAGGAGAATTGAAGTACAGGCTTCAGAAACTCCCAATATCACGCAGAATCCATTACCAGCTCATCATGAGACTCATATGGTTGAGTTAGTACAGAGGGGAGAATGCAAGAAGCCATCACAAATGGTGATGATGATTAAGGCAAGTGAAAGTAAAGCAAATGAGAAATCAATTGGTGGTAAAGCATTGGTTTGCAGTGGAACAGGTGGTTAATGAGCCAGTGTTGATAGCGAAGCCAGAACCTATTAAAGTGACAATACTAGGAGCAATTGTTAAGCCAGTGTTGGTTGTAAAGGGTGCTCAAACAGAACCGGTCATCATTAAATCGGTAACTCAGTTGCCTGTGGTAAATGCAAAGGCTGTTCTGTGGAATTATGGTAGAGTGACTGTTATGTACCGAAGGAAAGAAGTTAAAGAGGAAGTATACGAAACGCATGGGTTGACTAGATCAGGGAGGTGTTTTGCCCTGAGGAATTGAGAAAAGTTAAAATAGTTAAGTACAATCCGGCACCGGTGAAAAAAGCTGTTACTGAGGAGGAAGATGAAGAATTTTTGAGAAAGATGAAGGCACAGGACTATTCAATCGTAGAACAATTAAGGAAAACGCCGGCGCAGATCTCACTATTGTCTCTACTGATCCATTCAGATGAACATCGCCGAGCGCTAATGAAGATCTTAAATGAAGCACATGTACCAGAGAAGATTACTGTGAACCTTGAGAAGATTGCAAACAAAATTTTTGAGGTTAACAGGGTAACATTCTCCGATGATGAGTTATCGATGGATGGAACTGAACACAATAGAGCCATGTACCTCACAGTAAAATGTGAGGATTCCGTAGTGACCCGGGTGTTAATTGATAATGGGTCTAGTGCCAATATTTGCCCTCTATCCACTCTAGAAAAGTTGAAGGTTGATAATTAAAGAATTCATAAGAACAATATCTCGGGGATTCGATGGTGGAGGGAAGAATACAGTGAGAGATATTGTGTTGGAGCTTACAATAGGGCCCGTGGAATTCACGATGGAGTTCCAAGTGCTTGATGTTGTTGTGTCTTATAATCTTTTACTGGGACGACCATGGATCCACGCTGCAAAAGCTGTGCCATCTACACTGCATCAGATGGTCAAATTTGAATGGGATCGTCAGGAGATCGTAGTCCATGGAGAGGACAATTCTTGCAATGCTATTACACCCTTTGAGGAAGTTGAAGATGATAAGGGCACGTGGGTGTACCAAGTTGTGGATACAGTGCCTGTCACTAAAATCCCGGAAGAAGAGTATGTTCCTATGCCTAAGGTGGATGCCGCATCTGTTATGGTGGCAACAAGGAAGTTAAAGAATGGATTTCTGCCCGGAAAGGGTTTGGGAGCTTCACTACAGGGTATTATACAGCCAGTGTCTCTTCCTGGTAACATTGATACTTTTGGGTTAGGCTTTAAATCCACTACCGCTGACATAAGGAGAGCCAAAAAGATGAAAAAGAGAGTATGGACCCTTCCTAAACCTATCCCTCGCCTCTCCCGTTCTTTTGTCCAGTCTTGTACTAAAAGGCGCCCAGCGACAGTAATGCCCAGCTCTGTGATGATAAAACCCGACCAGGAATTGATTGAAAGGTTTGAAAGGTTGTTTGATGAAGTGAATATGGTGGAAGCAGATGAAGGTCCGAGCAACATTGATGTGTAGTTCGTGGGATCTCAGGCCAATAACTAGAAGCTACTCCTCTTCCAACTCAGAAAGAGTCGTGGTAGTTAGTTTTTGATTTTCTTTTGAGTATTAAATCTGGATTATTTCCAAGGTTGTAATTCGGATTTCTATGTTCCGTCCATTTGGATGAGTTAAACCTTGTTATCTTACAAATTTCAATGAAATGCAATTTCTTTCTCTTCATTACTGATAGCCTTTATTTTTGTCTTTCTTTTCTCTTTCTTGTACAGTCCATTTTATGTTGATTTCAATGATGTGTCATGCATGAGGAGTTCCCAGCCTAGTCTTGACAACCAATGTGAAATAGTAATACAAGAAATTAAATGTGATGATGAGGCAGAGTATGATGACGAGGAAGCTTTGGAAGAAATCAGTAAAGAATTAAGTCAATTTGAGGCAAAACCCAAACCTAACTTGAATGACACTGAGGCAATCAATCTAGGGGATCAGGAAAATGTGCGGGAAACAAAAATAAGTGTTCATTTGGAAGCCCCGCTCAGGGAAGAGATGATCAAGTTGTTGTTTGAATACAAAGATATATTTGCATGGTCATACGATGATATGTCGGGTTTGAGTACTAATCTGGTGGTCCCCAAGTTGCCCACTTATTCGGAATACCCTGCTATCAAGCAGAAGTTGAGGAAGTTTAAGATAGATATCAGTGTGAAAATCAAAGAAGAAGTCAATAAGCAGTTTGAGGCAAAGGTCATACGGGTTACCCGATATCCCACCTGGTTAGCCAATGTTGTGCATGTGCCAAAGAAAGATGGAAAGACCAGAGTGTGTGTTGAATATTGTGATCATAATAAGGCGAGCCCAAAAGACAACTTCCCACTACCAAACATTCATATACTGATTGACAATTGTGCCAAACATGAGATTGGATCTTTCGTGGATTGCTATGCGGGCTATCACTAAATTTTGATGGATGAAGAAGATGCTGAAAAGACGACATTTATTACGCCTTGGGGAACCTACTGTTATAGAGTCATGCCGTTTGGGTTGAAGAATGCAGGGGCAACATACATGAGGGCGATGACCACCATGTTCCATGATATGATACATTGAGAAATTGAAGTTTATGTGGATGATGTAATTATCAAGTCAAGAAAGCAGTGTGATCATGTTAAAGACCTGAGGAAGTTCTTTCAGAGGCTCCGCAGGTACAATCTCAAACTCAATCCGGCAAAGTGTGCGTTTGGAGTCCCGTCAGGGAAGTTATTAGGGTTTGTGGTAAGCTGACGTGGTATTGAATTAGACCTGTCCAAAATCAAAGCCATCCAGGAATTGCCTCCGCCGAAGAGCAAGAAAGAAGTGATGATTTTGCTTGGCAGGTTGAATTATATCGGCAGGTTCATTGCTCAGCTTACAGCAACTTGCGAGCCTATCTTTAAGCTGCTGAAGAAAGATGCTACAGTCAAGTGGACAGATGAATGTCAGGCAACATTTGTCAAAATTAAGGAATATTTGGCCAGTCCGCCTGTATTGGTTCCGCCAGAGCCGGGAAGACCCTTGATCCATTATCTGACAGTGTTGGATAATTCTTTTGGCTATGTACTGGGGCAGCATGATGTTACAGGAAAGAAAGAGCAGGCAATTTACTACCTCAGCAAGAAGTTCACATCTTATGAGGTAAAATACACTCAACTGGAAAGGACATGTTGTGCTTTGACCTGGGTAGCACATAAGTTGAAACATTATTTGTCAGCATATACCACTTATCTCATCTCACGATTGGATCCATTGAAGTACATTTTTTAGAAGCCCATGCCCAGAGGGAGGCTTGCTAAATGGCAAATCCTGCTCACGGAATTTGATATTGTCTATGTGACCCGTACTGCGACGAAAGCACAAGCAGTGGCTGATTACCTAGCGGAGAATCCAGTTGATGATGAATATGAACCACTGAAAACATATTTTCCTGATGAAGAGGCAATGCATATTGAGGAATCCAAACAAGATGAAAAACCTGGTTGGAAGTTATTCTTTGATGGGGCTGCCAATAACAAAGGCATTGGGATATGAGCGGTACTTATTTCAGAAACAGGGCAACATTACCCTACTACAGCTCAGCTTCGCTTTTTCTGCACTAATAATATGCCTGAATACGAAGCATGTATTTTGGGATTGAGGATGGCTATAGATATGGGTGTACAAGAGATCTCGATCATGGGTGACTCGGATCTTTTGGTGCACCAAATTCAAGGAGAATGGGAGACAAGAGACTTAAAGCTCATACCTTACCGGCAATGTTTGCATGAACTATGCCAACGGTTTCAGTCAATAGATTTTAAGCACATTCCAAGGATTTATAATGAAGTTGCTGGCGCTTTGGCCACTTTGGCGTCGATGTTGCATCATCCAGATAAGGCTTATGTGGACCCATTGTAGATTCAGGTCCGAGATCAGCATGTCTATTGTAACATGGTGGATGAAGAGCTTGATGGAGAGCCGTGGTTTCATGATATCAAAGAATACCTCAGAATGGGAGTATATCCGGTACAGGCCACAGGAGACCAAAAGAGAGCCATTAGACGCTTGGCAATCAGATTTTTCTTTAGCGGGGGAGTGTTGTACAAAAGAACTCCAGATCTTGGTTTATTGAGGTGTATGGATGCTAAACAGTCTACAACTATCATGACCGAGGTACATGCAGGAGTTTGTGGACCTCATATGAGTGGGTATGTACTAGCCAAAAAGATTCTTCGAGCATGATATTATTGGCTCACTATGGAACGAGACTGTATCAGTTTCGTACGCAAGTGTCATCAGTGTCAAGTACATGGAGATTTGATTCATTCTCCTTTATCTGAGTTGCACGCAATGTCGGCACTATGGCCCTTCGTTGCTTGGGGAATGGACATCATTGGGCCGATCGAGCCAGCAACATCTAATGGTCACAGGTTTATTCTGGTAGCCATTGATTATTTTACTAAGTGGGTTGAGGCGAAAACTTTAAAATTGGTGACCAAAAAGGCAGTGGTTGATTTTGTACATGCAAATATTGTTAGCCGGTTCGGAATTTCGAAGGTGATTATCACAGATAATGGTGCCAATCTCAACAGTCATCTGATGGCAGAGACATGTCAGAAGTTTAAAATCACACACCGCAATTCCACTCCATATCGTCCTAAGGTGAATGGAGCAGTTGAGGCAGCTCATAAGAACATCAAGAAAATACTTCGGAAAATGGTGGAAGGATCCAGGCAGTGGCATGAGAAATTACCCTTTGCTTTACTAGGATATCGCACTATTGTTCGCACTTCGATAAGGGCAACTCCTTATTCATTGGTGCATGGAACGGAGGCAGTGATACCTGCAGAAGTTGAAATACCCTCCCTTCGTATTATTGCGGAGGCGGAAATTAACGACGATGAATGGGTCAAAGCTCGTTTAGAACAATTGAGCTTGATTGATGAAAAGAAATTGGCAGCGGTATGTCATGGACAGTTATACCAATAGAGAATGGCAAGAGCTTATAACAAGAAAGTGCGTCCGCGGAAATTTAAAGTTGGAAAATTAGTATTGAGGCGTATCCTACCCCACTGGGCTGAAGCAAAAGCAAAGTTCGCTCCCAACTGGCAGGGGCCGTTTGTTGTAACACGAGTGTTGTCTAATGGTGCATTGTATCTAACAGATGTCGAAGGAAAATATGTAGAAATGGCTATCAATTCTGATGCAGTCAAGAGATATTATGTATGATTTCTTTATCTTTATGTACCTGATTGTATTTGACATGTTTTAAGATTGAAACGATGAAGGCATTTTGTTCCTCTATCCAAACTCTTTATCCTTTGTTATGCCTTTGAGCCTTATTATATTTTCATTCGTATCCCTCTTTCGGAATCAATAATAAAACTCGTAAGCCCGAGTGGGAAAAGTAAGTGGAGAAACAAGAGAAAAATAGTGAAAATGAAAAGAAAAGAAGAGAGAAAAGAAAAGAAAAAGGAAAGGTAAAAGAAGAGAAAGAAAAAGAAGAGAAAAGAAAAAGAAAAGAAAAGAAAAGAGAAAAGAAAAGAAAAAGGAAAGGAAAAAGAAGAGAAAGAAAAAGAAGAGAAAAGAAAAAGCAAAGAAAAGAAAAGAGAAGGAAAAGAAAAGAATGAAAAGAAAGGAAAAGAAAGTGGAAGAAAGGACAGACCGCAACAACAAAAGTAGTCACCTGAACTACGTTTGACTTGATCCCAAAAGGGTACGTAGGCAGCCTCTCTGAGGTTCAGTCACAACCAAAGAAAAGTCCAAGAATCCCCAAGAATGAAACTGGGGCAGAAGTTATTATTGTTGTGAAAGATATGATTCTGAAAGTTATAATTTTTGAACCAACGTTGAAATACTTTAGAGCCTTTATACCCTTTTTTCTGAACCCATCCAAGAGCCACATTACGGTCCAAAGAAAGACCTTCTGATCAATTTTAAGAAATGTCAATATAAACAGGTAAGGTGATTCATGTTGTGGACAACGCTCTGGTACCATAAGAAAAGAAATTTTGAAAATGAGAGAGTCTTATTGGTGAAAACCCTCACGGGCACCGTAAGGCGACGAGAGTTGAGAAATATTTAAAAATGAGAGAGTCTTATTAGTGAAAACCCTCACGGGCACCGTAAGGCGAAAGTGAGTTTTTCAGATTGGGCAAATGAAGAAAGTATGTGGTTGAAAGTTGTTTGAAACATGGTAAAACAAGCAAGGTTTGGGTTTTGATGAAAATCAGATTGTGAAAGTACAGCAAATGTGGTAATTGACAGTTGGTTGTTTGGACAGACTAGGTTGGTTAATACAAAATACGTGGCACGATCAATGGAATCAGCTTTTCCACTCAGATAAGTCCTATCCTCTTTCTCTTTTTGGAGTCTTTCTATTCCCAAAAATATTTGAGGTTATTGCGGCTCATTTTCTTGAAATCTTTCTATAAGACATTTCAGTCTTAGTTCAATTTAGAAACAAAAGAAGGATATCAAGGCTAACTACCAGCTTCCCAGTTGTATGGTACAACGAGATAGTAACATATCAAAAGAAAGTAAAACACGAAGGACCAATGCAAATCCCAGCATAAGGGTAATTAGATAATTTAAGGAAGAAGCAAAGTTTCACAAGAAGGAAACGGAAACACCAAAATACAAGGTAACACATTTGGGTCATCAATATCAGAGTTAGACGGGAAGTCATGACAAGTCAAACCAAGTCCAAAAGCAAGTCGGGGCAAAGTCGGAAGCGGGAGCATAGCCAACAAAAATGCCAGCAGCTAACCACCATTTTATATTAACAAATATTTCTTTGATTAAAACAGGGGCAAAAAGAATTTTTCTTTGAAAGCAGGAGACCACCTGGAGAACAAGGGAATACATTTCCAGCGCAGCAGTCAGGCACCCACCTGAAGAATAAGGGAAGTATAATGCAAGTCTTATCTTTCAAGTTAACATTCAGTAGCATAACGCGCCCAGTTATCAAACTGGGGCAGAAATTTTCTTCGTTTTGTATGGTTGTTGCAAGCAGGAGCCCACCTGGATAATAAGGGAATATTTTTCAAAGTCAGCAAGCAGGAGCCCACCTGGAAAACAAGGGAATATCTTTTCAAATGCAGCAAGCAGGAGCCTACCTGGAAAACAAGGGAATATCTTTTCAAATGCAGTAAGCAGGAGCCTACCTGAAGAACAAGGGAATATTTTTTCAAATTCAGCAAGCAGGAGCCCACCTGAAGAACAAGGGAATATCTTTTCAAACGCAGTAAGCAGGAGCCCACCTGAAGAATAAAGGGAATATCTTTTCAAATGCAGCAAACAGGCACCCACCTGGAAAACAAGGGAAGTACAATCCAAATTTTAGCTTTTAATTTTAATATCTGATAACACGATATGTCCAGTCACCATACCGGGGCAGAAAATTTTCTTTGTTTGTCTATTTTGTCGCAAGCAGGAGCCCACCTGGAGAATAAGGGAATATTTTTCAAAGTCAGTAAGCAGGAGCACACCTGGAGAACAAGGGAATATATTTTCAAGCATCGCAAGCAGGAGCCCACCTGGAGAACAAGGGAATACCTTTTCAAGCAATCGCAAGCAGGAGTCCACCTGAAGAATGGACACATATTTTAATTGTAGTAGTCGAGCATCAACAAGAGAAATGGAAAAACATCGCCAAGGCAATAGCCGGAATTCCGTTGGAAGAACACAAGATACAAGTTCAAGGCAACACAGGAGCAAGTTTGAAGGCATAGATAGGATTTCTTGTAACTCATAGATCATAGCTTAGGCTAGCGTCTTTTTATCTTGATACGGTGTAATAAGGAAGTCAGCAAGTAGTAACAGCAACAGCAGTGAGATCACAGCTCTTGGTAGTCCCAGCTACCAGATACTCCTGAACTACACTAACCTGATTCCTGTTTAGCCCGGGATATGTAGGCAACCTTTGAAGCAGGGTGCGGTCAAACTTTTTAAAAAATGCTTCACATGGAATATGCGAATGGGCAAAAATCCCTCATTTCCGCTCACTTGTCTTCGCACGAAAACTCTTCGTATTTCCGAGCAAAGAGGGAAAGCTGTGAGCACGTAATTTTTGCCCTAAGCAAATTATTCCTAAAAATCTAAACAAAATGATTTTTTTTATTTTTACAATTTTTGTTGATATTTGTTGCATTTTGTGATAATTAGTTGCATAATAATTCATATTAAAAATGCAAAAAAAATATGCATGGGCATTAGGATTTTAATTTCATAATTTTAGTATTAATTCATTTCGGAACAATTTAAGGAAAAATAAAAATAGCTTTTTATTGTTTTAATTGGAAATTGTTATAAAATAGTTATTAAGTAGATTTTAGGATTTAATTAGTTTTAGTTTAATTATAGTTTAATTTCACACTTTTTATAAATCAGAAAAATAATATAAATTTGGAAAATAGAAAATACAAATTGAAAATAAAATACAAAATGAGAAAAGCAAATAAAAAAAAAAGAGAAAGGAAAACAGGCTGTTTAATTTCACTTGGACCAAACACATAACACCATATCCAGGCCCAAATGATACTACATGCCCAAGCCCAAAACCCCTGATCCGGTCCACTTCAGGAACTATGCAAACGACGTCGTTTCTTTAAAACGATCCTTGCCGTCGAGGTTAATCCATCCAACAAAGGAGAAATGGGGTCGTTTTAATATATAACGGTCGGAATCAACACCCCCCTCGCTATTACACCCCATCGTCTCTATCATTCTCACAAAAACCCTAACGGCGCCGCCCTAACATTCCACCGCCGGCAATGGCGGCGCTGGCCCCAATTCACTCCCAAATTCACACCACGAACTCACCTCCCCTTCCTCTTTCCATCCCTGCCAGTGGTTTCCCTCAAATCTCACCAAATCACCTCGAATAAACCCAGTCCCCTCGCCAGAACCCTACCGCCGGCGAACACCACCTACGCCAACGGCCACCAAAATAACACCCCAGCTTCCCCATGAGACCCTCTTCCCATTCCTCCTGGTGGTTTCCTTCGAATCTTGCCGGAAAGCTTCGAATATCAAATCGAAGTTTTCCGGCCAAGACTCGATGTATGCCAAAAATCCCCAAATTCATACCATGAACTCCTCTTCCCCTCCTCTATCCTAATCTACCAAGTTTGTCCGTCGAATCTTGATGGAAATCATCAAATTTCAAATCAAATTTTTTCGGCCAAAAAACCCTAACCCAATCCTTGAGGATTCCTGATCGTAGTATCCCAAATAGCGTGTTTTCTTTGGAAAACACACCATTTGGGATGTTACGGATCATGAATCCTGTAGGATTCCGATGTTTGGTCAGCCGGAGTTCTGTTCTAGTAAGTCATCTATTCTAATTTTTATTTGTTGTTTTCGTGTTTAGATTTGTACTTGCTGAAAGTGTTGGTAGATTAGGTTAATTAGTGATGCTTGCTTTTGGGGGTAACCGTCGTTTGTCATTATTGTGCTAATTACTTTTGATCAATCAACTTGTTAAGTATTATTTTAGGGTTGATTAGCAATTAACTGAATTTTGAAGTTCATAGTCTGCATGTAGTTTGATTAAAGATTAGTTGAGGTATTAGTAATTTATTTCATGTTAGTTAGTAGAATTCTTGCTTGTTTTTTTTTTGTTTGATTTTGATTTCTTCCTTTTGTTGAATTTCTGTCTATAGTTTAAACAATTCGACAATTAATCATTGGTTTTATTAGGTTTGTCCTTTGTTTGTTCATATGAAATTGGATTTGGGAATTGTTTTGAGATTGATTCCAGTTAATTATTAATGGTTTGTTCAATTCTAGTGTTAATTGAGATAGTTTTAGGATAGCTTATTTGGATATAACTGTTTAATTCATTTATGTAATTAACTTCAGTTAGTTCTTAGTCAAGGGTAGGCGTGGCAATAATTTTTAGGGGTAACAGGGGTAATTTGGGCATAGAAAAAATGGCAGATTCATTAGGATTAGTAATTGTAAGATGTAAATAAGGGTACTATAGACAGTCACAAGAGCATGGGAATAGGGTAGATGATGGTAGAACCTTCTAGAACATTCCATATAGGGTATTAGTATAAGTTTATACATTTGAAGTGCTGTAACTTGAATAACAAGTTAAAAAATAAAGGGTTAAATAAAAGAAATCTGAAAATTAGAAAAGAGAAAAAAGTGTGAGGAACTTCTAGAATATTCTGCCCCAATTTGTGCCTATAAAAAGGCACCCCAATGCCTTAATTCACAAGTTTTTGAGCCCTCAAAAAATTCCCTCCAAAACTCTCTTCCCAATTTCATATATCAATTTGATTTTTAAACCTTCAAAATCCAAAAAAATAATAGAAATCACTAAAAATCCAAAAAGAATTACGATTCCATTAAATAATTCTAGTAGATTTTCATTCTTAATTGCTGAAGTTTATTCTGCTAGTTCCATAACTTTCAGAGGTTCAATAGTGTGATTTTTCAAGTAATTTTGAGTGTGTTGACTGATTTTGGATATTTTTGGGTGCTGAAATTTTTCTGGATATTCCTAAGAGTAATTCAAGTAAATATGGGTTTAATTGAGGCTATTTGAGGCTATTTTGTCATCTGTTAGTTTCAGCTGTAGGTTTGGGTATAATTTCGAATCTGGTTGAGCTGTATTGATCATTGAAATTGCTCTGAAACTTCCTGGTTTGCTGCTGTTATTTTCTCCACTGCTGACTCCTCTTAATTTCTGATTCAGGTACACATTTTCGAACTTGCGTCCCTGTTGTAGTATGTCCATGTTGAAATGAAATGGAAGCTTCAGTTTTGCAACAGTCTATTACGATCATTTGAACTGTGTTAGATTAGAAAATTTTATTTGGACTTATTCAAGTTAATTTGAATGATTAGGACTGTTTAATTATGAACATTGCTGAAATATTTGGATCATGATGTAATAATAGTTGGCTATAGGATAGATTTGCAGTTTAATTCTGACTGGAATGTGTTTAATTGGACTGTTTGGATGGTTTAAATTTGTGGTCAACTTGTTGCAGCTTTAATTTAAGCTAATACCCATTTTAGTTTAACAATAATAAATCAGAAACAGTTAAGGGTGCATTTGCTTGTGGAATAGGTGTGTTTGAGGTGTGTTAGCCATGACAGGTTTAAGATCAAGTTGAACACATGCTTAGAACAATTTCATGTAGTCTTAATTAGTAGTAACTTTCGTGGTTCAGAGATTAATACAAAACGATTGGTCTATTTGTGTTAATAAAAGTCATTGTTTCAAATTTGTTATTCACTTAGCGGTTTTTAAGAATCCATCAGAAAATAAGTAAATAGAATGAGTCAAGTATGAAGTAAAATCACAAGTGAACAATATCTCATTATTTTGTGTTTGGATCCATGGAAGATAGTATGATTGGTTAAGTTGTGTGAATTTGTTAAAATTGCTAATCTAGCCTATATTCTGAACCAAGTGAAACAAGGAATCAAAAATAGAATTGGTGATAATTAAAAAGGGAATTTCTACAACTTTAAACAAAATATTGAATTAGTTGGTTTGCTTTAGAATTAATTGGACTGCTCAAATCCATGTATGAGTGTTATGTGTTGTCTCCGTCCAGGCTCGAGCCTTGCTCGTATTCTATAATTGCAAAGATTGTGATTGGGCCTTTTCTTTTCAAGGGCCAGGCAATTTTTACGTTGGGGAAGTGCTCAGTATCCCCGTAGGCCAAAAGTCACGCAGATTTGGTACTGCTTTGCCAAGTATTATTAAGATTGAATAATAGAATTTGATTTCTTCAAGTGTATTAATTAATTAGAATTCTTACTTTTATATTAAAGACAGTAAAATAGAAAATCATAGATGTTTTTAGAATTGCCCTTTTAAATAATAAATGAGTTGAGCCTCTCCAAATAAAAAATGCAAAAGGCGGGGCCCTCAATAATTGCTATGCAAAAAAAAATATATACTTAGAATTTGGGAGGATCGTTTAGCGAAATTCACGGTCTTCCCCAAAGATATTAAACGCGTAGTTGCTTTAGGCGCATATGATAATAATACTACCTTCCTAAATACAGGTGCACATTTATGTGACCCAAATCTAAGTCTCAACGAAGTCGAAATGTGTTAAAAGCCACGGGCGTACTGGTACGGCGTGGTTCAAGATATATTTTCACGACGTTGTAATTCTAATTAAAATATATATATATATATATATATATATATATATATATACGGATTACTAATAAAAGGCACATCGGATAGAACATGTATTGAAATCAGATAAAATGAAATACAACAGTTGAGCGACCGTGCTAGAACCATGGAATCCGGGAATGCCTAACACCTTCTCCCGAGTTAACAGAATTCCTTACTCGGATTTCTGATTCGCGGAATGTTAACAGAGTCATATTTTTCCTCGGTTTGGGATTCAACCGGTGACTTGGGACACCATTAATCTCCCAAGTGGCGACTCTGAATAAATAATAATAATTCCCGCCCCGATTGTCCTTTAAATAGAAAAACTCCTTTAAGCCCTTCTGGGGGTGTAAATGTAAAAAGGAGGTGTGACATAAGGAAGTCATACTTATTAACTTTTTTAGTTCTATTAGCAGGTTCAAACTTTCAAGCATCCTTAACTATGTTTACATCACTCCAACAATCATTCACATGATCACTAGAACAATAAGAAACAGACATACTTATAGTTGAGGCCTCACTATACTAAATACCTATACTAACAGCCTTGATAAGAATTCTTTGAGATAACAACAAACAGTAGAGGCACCTAACATGGTTCTTAGCCTATTAGAACTAAGTCTTTTAAGAGCCAAGGATATCAGCCAAGCATGAGGGCAGTGTTCATTAAAAAAGGCAAACAAGTTTCACTGAGTTTTCTTAGGCCTATGAGTGACAACAATAACTTTTCATTTCAGATTTTCACGTAGTTCATGCTTATATTTAACAAGGTTTAAATTCTTATTCTATAAAGCAATTTTAAATGGAAAGTATAATGGTTTAGACATTAATCCTTCTAAAAAGTGAAAACAAGAAGTTCATGAGTTTAACTGGGTAAACATACAAGCATGAGAGTTAACTGAAGATACTCAAACCTATATACATTGATGTTTCCAAAGAGTTACAAGAATACATAACATATCAGGTGGGAAAATAACCTAATAACTAAACCAATGAATTCATTTACATAAGTTCAGATCATGTAAGCTTTAATATGTACAACATACATAAGGGAACTCAAGCCTTTCTTCCTCCACAAAAAATCTCATCATCAACACTGTCCTCCAAAGTGATGGATGAACATGTGCCAAGGTAGCCTGATATTTTTGACAAAAGTCAAGTACAACCATGTCGAGGGGACCCATCGTAAAGGGGTACCTATACACGTTCAAAAATCCCTTGGCATGATTCATAATGCTCTCTCCCGAAGACGGTACTTGCGGTACTACCTTTTCCCCCCATCCACAATCTTTCCTCACCGACTCAAGGTGCCCCTCTCCTGTTAATGAAATAAACTTCGAGGTATACTCCTTATGACCTTGAACATCGGGAGGTTTTTCTGAGGAAAAGTTCCCCCTCGAAGCAAAATATCGCGAGGTTGGCTCGCCTGGCATCAGCGGCACTCCACCAACTAGACAATAACGAAAGGCCAAACTTCCTACTTCTTGCCGAACGGATCCTAGCATAGCATCCATAATTATAGTAAATCAGAGAATTGAAGCGGGAACTTGAGCAGGGGATTTGATATTAAAAATAGTGAAAGACCTAACGAGGGAAAGAAGACCTCTGTGAAGGAGGATAATTACTCAGAAAAGCGGGATCCTCAAAGGAGGGAAGAAAAACCTATATACACGGAGAAAGCGGTGACTGGCCGCGTACCCCAAAGGCCAATTAAAAATACTGACAAAGCCATTATCACTTTGGGAAGATGTACTGGCGCAATCACCTCGGTCGCTTCATAACCATATCATACAATTAATGTTGCCATATGATATATTAGGGATCAAAAACCCCAATATCGACAAACCTCGAGATGGTAACCGATCTCGTGGACCTCTGTCAAGAAGAAAAATAGTCTCTAAAGAGCCATTGATATCATCAACAAGCCTCGAGATGGTACCCGATCTCGAGGACCTCTGTTAAGAAGAAGAATAGGCTCTAAGGAGCCATTGATTTCATTAGAAGCCTCGAGATGGTACCCGCTCTCGAGGACCTCTATAAAAAAGATAAGATCTGGAAACCCTCTCATATGGGCTTGACCTCAAGGTTGTACCCTACCTCGAGGATTTATACTATTGCAAGTGCGGTTATTTACCCAATCCTCCGGCCCTCGAGCTGCCTGAGCTTGAACTAATTTTTGCTCGAAAACTACTAATAAACCCGTAAGGTTATTTCTTGCCCTTGGGTCGAGTTAAAAACGTCCTCTCAGTTACTTTAACCTAGGGGCTATCCAAATCTCGGTGAACCCTCGTCCGGGATCTATCTGCAACACCTTAAGGTTATCTTCTCTCTACGTTCAAAACAAGTTTCCAGGTCACCCAAGCTTGAGCGAACTCTCACTCGGGGACTATTTCGAAAGCCTAAAGGCAATATTTTTTATCAGACGTCCTAGATAGTTCCCCCTCGAGGACTATCACTAGAGCCTAAAAGGCTAAGTTTCGTTCTAAAGTTTCGAAGCTATTCTCACTACCAAAGTCGTGGCCTCGACGGCCTGAGTTTATCAATCCAATCCGAGCTTAATCCAATGAACGACAAAGGGTTCCATGGGGTATCGTATTAATCAATTAGGAACCAGATAAATACTTACACCCGAGCTCGATATTCATACCAATCGATAGAGTTATGCACTCATATTCTTCACAAATGCAAACAAAGGAAAATATAGCATAAATCAAAGATAAATTGAAGAAATATCTTTGTATTCATAAAATATGATTACAAAAAGCCCATGAAAGGAACTGGAACATGATTTTAGAAGTCCACAAAGTATCTATACATAGAAACAAAGAAGCAAAGGTAACATCTAAAAATCTAATATACTCTCGGGGGTACATCCTTTGGAGCAATGCCTTTGAAAACCATTTATTCGGGGCTTTATCTCGGCCTTCCCAACGGCTTCTTCAAGGATGAGGAAAAAGCAGCAAAATAATGCAGAAGAAGCAGAAAAATATGAAAAAAATGCCGTAGCCCGCCAAAAAGCAAAAGTTTTTACCAGGCCGAGAAAATTATAGCATGATAGAAAACTTGGCGAGCGTAGGGCTTACCTGCACGGCTACTTTGAGTCCACTTCTTGGAATATTGTTCCATGAAAGTTAGTAGCCGATGGTGCCACTTCGCCCCACGTAAAGAAAAAGGGATGAAGTGCCACACCCGGCCAAAGTAGGGAGGTGAGCAGCAGTGTAAAGTCTGAACATCCTCCTGAGCAGCAGTGTAGAGTCCGAATATCTTCCTAAGTAGGAAAAAATTGGCACCCCTATATAATCATCTCGAGCCAACGACGACAATAGTAGCAACAACAACAACAACAAGAAGAAGTTAGTGCAATCCCGCTCGGAGGAAAAAAGATCTAAGAAAGGGCCATTGCAAAACCGACATAAGCGCCGCCGTGTGACCTTATGGCCATAGGCATTTAACATGAGGAGTAAAATTGTATGAGGGTGATGAGATGAAAGGAGTTAAAAAATGATGAAGAATGACTAGACGAAGGTTTTATTCAAGAAAGCTTCCATTTATAGAGTGAGGGTAGCGCAACCAACATGCGCAATCAATACTCTTTGGAAAACGTATCGACACGCATAATCAATATTTATGGGAGACGAATCCCCGACACCACTATTACATTGAAAAAATAAACTGAAAGTGTAATGAGTGTTCCTAGGAAAGACACATTGATGGGACATCTTCATTATCACAAAAGTTGATGTCATACACATGACATCATCACAAGAGGCTCGAGGACATCGGTGTCAGAGCTGTTTCTTATCATTTTTATCTAAGAAATGCCGGGACAATCTTTATGTGGTAAAATTGGAGGGTCCAATTTTTTGTTATTACGAAACTTCGTAAGCACGTTTTCAAAGGCTCGAGGCTATGGTAGAGATTTACACCCAAGGGGTTATCGACGTCCAACCTCGGGACAGTGCAAATCGAGAGTTATGGTGAAAACGTGGGAGGTTCCCAAGGCGCGTAACTAGAGCTGACAAAGTCTAGTAGGCTAGTTCATACCCGTATTGCATTAAATGCCTGTACCAACCCCATATCTTTGTAATAAATGCATTTGTACTGTGTTGCGTTTCCCCTTATTATATAAAGGAGATCCTTGTCATTTTGTAGAGGATATAATATTGAATATACAAGAACATTATCTCTGCTTTCTAACTTAACATATTCTCTTGATTTCACCACTTACATTTATTTCTTATACTCATAGTGTTCTATTTATCATTCTTCATTTATTGTTTATTATTGATCATAAAGAGTTGCCATCACAGCTCTCATAACTATCAATCCTCCCTTGATTTCCCTTAGCCGAGCATTCGACTCGATCTCGAGGACCGTATACTCCAGCACGAGGCCACGATTTCCAGCCATTCAATTTGGTTATTATACTACCTACAAGCTCTTATCTTGTTTCTTACTCTTTCACCTAGAATATATTTCCTAAACAACTAGCATAAAAATAGATCATGTATTTTTAGAACCACAAAATCAAATCTAATTATAATTACCATTTTCAAGGTAAAAAAATTCTAATCTTAGAAGCTCATGATTTGTACTATCAGTCACTGAAAAATGTGTAGGATTCAGATATTTTCTTTTACTTAATTGTCTTATGAAATTTCATTGAAATTAGATAGTTGTTAATTATCTTACCTAGTAGGTTGGGTTAGGTGCCATCATGACTAGTTGAATTTTGGGTCGTGAAAAGATGGTATCAGAGGGTAAGGTTCATATGTTCTACAAGTCATAAGCAAGTGTCTAGTAGAGTCTTACTGATCAATATTGTGTGTCATTTATTCAGCTTGAAGCGTAACTCTTTGAATTCCTTCCACGTACTCATATGCGCATGTGAACGCTCAGTATCAGCTCTAAATCGATTGCTTATGATTCCATGGATGATGTGTGAGATGTGATTTCGGTATGCTAATGGTGGGCCAGTCTAGAGGATATGAGGCCAGGATTTGAATGTACCTTGCGCACAGAGATTACGGTTATATGAACACGTGCTTTTGGACATATACATTTGGTAGTGTCCTTATGAGTGGAATTCCTGGCTCGATGAGTGGCAGAATGGCTATGTATTGAGTATGATGTGACTGTAAGATTTGTTCATATGGCTTGAATATGGCGAGAAAAGTTTTCTTGAGATGCAGAAAGAACTATCGGGTGCTTTATTTCTATTTTGATGTGATGTATAGTCTCGAGTTATGAGTGTGTTGAGGGATCTTTCATGCTGTTTATTTGTGGAACAAATTAGATTTTCATGTTTTGTTGATGAGTTCAAACTCAAAGAAGACTAGATGATTTTGTAGTAGTCGTGGCGGTTGATAACATCTAAATCACTACTAAAAAGTAAATGAACACGTTCGCATGCAATATAATTTACCTAACTATGAGTCGGGGTCGAATCCCACATAGAACAATATGTAGGCGAGACTAGAAATGTAAGAGAATTATCACTTGTTATGCAATACCAAATACTTAGAATTGTTTTGAGAAAACATTTATAGCTAAATACAAAAATATAAACTAACCTAGAAAATAAGTAAAATGAGGAATGGATACAAGTATGGATGCACACGGAATTACACTCAAGTAATGATCTAATGTATTTCACGATTTAACAAATATGAGCGAGTTTATGCTAATTAGCCTTAGGTAATAATTCTATGTTAGCTTCTTTTGAAGACTAACAAGTCTTCCTAATTAAATTCTCCCTATAACAATTAAGAGATTAAGCACATTCAATTATGGCTACAAGTAGTTCAATCCTATCTCTAGGTAGAATCTACAAAATGAGGGTTAAAGCCTCAAGTTCTTGTTAATTAATTTTTCCCAACCCCAAATAATCTTTCCCAAAATTAATATGAAGTTAATGGGCGAGTTCTAGGGTTAGCTAATCCCTTTTTTTTGGTAAACTGCTAGGCAAGCGCCTAGGGCTAGTTTTTTTATTATTAATAAAAGAAAAGAAAATACAACAACTAGGGAAAATAAAAATAAGGGGGACAATAGCACCGGTATTGTTACCCATATAACACTAACCGAGCTAAACCTTACCTTACTGATCCTATTGAGGATTGCACACCTGGCCTACTAACAAGCATGTAAAAAATATGAACTTGAAAGCATCAAGTATTCTATGATCATCAAAAAGTTTATAACATACTCTGTGATGATATTACAGATGAGGATACTAAGCCTGTGGTAAAATAAAATGTAGTACCAATTTGATTCTTGTCCCTTCTTTTTCAAACTTGTAAAATCTTCAATTTGTAATTCTTTGTAGTTTTCCTCAACCGTGTGCAAAATGTATTCGAAAATCATCATTTCCTTTTTGAACGGTTGGACCTCATAGAATTAGTTGTGGCAGCCTGCTTTTTTTTGGCAACTCTCGTTGAAAGTCGCCCAACAATTCCTTCCTCACTCACCTTGCCTTCATAGCTATTCCCTCCTGCAGGAACGTTGTGATTTGGTCCAATGCGCGAAGGTGATATATCCCGTCCCCTGCAGTTTGGTTCATCCTCTCCTGCTAAATTCAAATCTATCCCAAAATTCACAGATTTCGGAACATGTGCACTCAGCATTGATTCCAAATACATTCTCTCATCGTCTGACATAACTTGACTGGTTGTAACAATTTGCTTTTGTCCAGATGTTGGTGTTGTGATTTCTCGTTCACCTGTAGGAATAGCAGCTTGATTTTGAGTGGCTTGAGCCACACCTTGTGTCACCAAAGTATTTCCATCCTGAGAGTTGACCATGATTGCCTTGCTTTTTCATTGTTTTGTGATTTTTATTTTGTTTCTACTTTTACTCATGCATCTTGTGTTACCAACAGTAGGATTCCGCCCATACATATGGATAGTAGGTAAGCTATTTGGATCAGGCTGCTGCTGCCCAGGTTGATTTGGGGCTATCACTACACTCAAGGTTCCTTTAGTTACGTTTGTACCATCCACAGGTTTCTTTGCACTTGTCTTTTTACCAGTTATTGTAGTCCAACCATTTTCCATATTGTCCTGCTCATTACTGCCCATATTATGTGCATTAAATTTAAACCGAGATCCATTGACCTTCTCATTAGAAACATTATTGCTACTGGTATTTACTGCCATTTGATCACTTTCCTGTCCAACATTTTTTCTTTCCTGCTGCATCGCTGATCTTGCCTGCACTTTAACCTCAATTTCCTTTAAGTTGTCGAGTTGACTAGGTGCACCAGCTATTTTGTGAAAAGTATTGGGTCTCACCCTCAAAGCATCATTATGTTCACCCTTTGTAGCATGAGCTAACGTAGCATCTTGATTAATAAGATCCACAGTAGCCAATTCCTGCTCTTTTCTCTCAGCTGCTGAAGTATAGATCTTAGGCACATTCACCTGGTCATTAATAAAACACACAATAACCCCCTCAGCTGGAACTAACAGTGCTTTAGATACATCTATAGGATTTGTACCTGTTGCTGCTAATTTCTCAACTGGTTCAACAGGTGCAGCAATACGATCAACAGTTGTTTTCAATGTAGTAGTAGACTCCAAATTTGTACCTACACCACTATATCCTGCCCCTGCTACCTTTAGTTGGTTATTACCAATGTTTGTACCTACACCATTGTATTTTCCTGTTGCCCCACCCTATAACTTATTTTCTGTATGTTACTTATTGGTTTTTCAACCAAATTAACAGATGCAGCTCTAGTTTTAGGAGCCCCAACTAAATGTCGATCAACAGATGCAGTCAATGCAACAGTAGACTCCAACGTTGAATATATAGCAACTACTTCATTTCAAGTTTCCACAACATGCCCCTGCTCAAATCCCTATTCATTATGAAAAACTGTAGCAGCTTGGACACCAGCTGCACGTTTTGCAGCATCAATATTAACAGGTCTTTTCACCAGTTCAATATTACCACCTGCCTTAGTATTTACCTGAGTAGCCTAACCATCTCGATCAACTACTATATCAATCACAACATGATCACTTTTTGAACCTGTAGCAGCTTTTTCAGCCCGAGCAACAACACCCTTTGAACTTGTACTAGTTGACAAAATAGCTGCGGCATTAGCAAGCACGTCATAGGTTTTTACAATTTTATTAACAATATTGCAAATCCTTGCCAAAGCTATTCTAGCTGGCATATGTTGAGAGGGAGGATGTGGACCCTTATCAAGCTCTGAGACTTCACCTACATTGTTATCCGCAACTACCCGATTCATTACCACCTTGTTGTTTTTGTTCACAATTTGTTCTCTTTCTTCAATTTGTGAAGCCTGCTGCTCAACCAAACTTGCTTTTGTTGCTTCATCTTCCAGTTGCCCAGCCCTTTTTGCATTAATAAAATACTTGGCATCACCTTGCAATTTGTCCAGATTGCCCAGACCTTCACTTTCACCCGCAACAACTAAATCTTCCTTATTTTTCACAATCTTCCAACGACATGATCTTTCATCGTGCCCTTGATATTTGCAACAGGTGCAATATTTTGGAAGATTATCATATATTATCTCTTGATAATGCTCAATAACTTTCCCGGAATTCCTATCCACAATATAAATCTTAATTCTCGAAGGATGCTTGTCCAGTAAATCGAGCAATACCTTAACCCTTGCCGTACTTGGTCGCGTTCGATCTTGGGTTGCTTTGTCCACTACAAAAGGCTTTCCAACTGCTGAAGCGATGGATATTAACGACCTTTTTGCAAATAAATTTACAGGCAAGTCAGGTAAAGAAATCCATACGACTGCCCTCGATGTTTCTTCACGCGTATTAAAGTCTATTGTCCATGGAAAAGTTTTAAAAAAGAACTCATCACCCTTCGCCTTAATATAACCCGTTGATCTTGACAAATCTTGAACAAAATCTTCAAACAAATCAAACCTAACCAGTATGTGTCGATATTCTAGTTGGCCAATATTACAGAAGCCTTTGACATCAAATTGTTTGGAAATAGCTTGTCGTAGTTCCTGTAGCTCAAGTTTCCCATATGAAAATTTCAGGATTACAGCTTAATGTAAACCTTCTTCCACTATGAAAGCATTCACCTCTTCAATGGTGAATTTCACAGTAGGGTCACCATGATCAAACGTTATGGGACAAAGCTTAAGTTTTGTCGATTTTGCGGCAAACTGTTTCCCTACAAGCTGCGTTGCATACGATTGTGTGGTATTACGATCTGGATTTGCTTCTATGGTGTTTTGGATTGTCTCTCCCACAACTTGGAGCTGGGGAGAGATGACAAAATCCATGGCTTCTCAAAACGTCACCATATCATGACGTGAAGAATAGAAATTCAAGACAAATCTGGAAAAATTCTGTTTGCTGCAGTAACTCACGAGAGAGAATTAAGATCCAGAAAAAATGTTTATGAATTTGAAGATGAAACTAATTGGATATTGTGCGCAAATAGAAGATCTTTCTTTTGACACCAATTTTGCTTAAATCCACCGCCGGAATCCGGATTTATGGCTCGTGAATAGTGACGAAAATTACTATTCACCTTCTTCCTAGAGAGAAGTTTCTTGGATTTTTAGATTTTATAGCTAATCCCTTTGGAAACATTAAAAAACTAGAATAATTAATGAAATAATAACTTAATTTAAAAATCGATAAAAAAATCATTCGATACTTGCACAACAAGATATTTATTCCACACTTTAAAAATAAATTTTTCCATATACAAGACTCAAGTGTTGGAATAAATAGTACACACTTGGATATACAATACAAAGTAAGGAAGTGAAGAATCGAGCATAAATGAGTAAGAAATTCTCAACCAAAAGCTTCAAATCTTCAAGACCAAAGTGTGTGTGCAAGAACCCTAGCTCCAAAACTTATTCTCTCTAGTCTTAAGACTTAAAATTAAGCCAAAGATTTTCCAAAGATCTGATAGGTCGTGTATTTATGGGTTTAGAGTTGAGAATATTTGAAATCTCATTACTACCTAGGTTTGAAGCCCGTTGACAACACCTGCGGAAGGATCCTCGTTGGTACGGCTCCGCAGATGTGGATCGCCTATTGTCGATGTGAACATTGAAAGGAAACTTTGGCTCCGTAGATGCAGAATTGCAAGCACATATATGCATCCGTAGAAGCATTTCTTGTCTCACAGATGCGATCCCAGACAAGATAGCTTAATTCTGCAGATGCAGACCATTTCCTCGTAGGTGTGAGGTCGCTTCTGCGACTAGTCTTCCGCATATGAGGAATAACTGAAGAGTTTTGCATTGTTTCAACCTTTTTTTCAAATAAGCTAACCCTAGGACTCGCACATTAACTCCGAATTAATTTTGGAAAAGAAAATTTGGGGTTGGGAAAGATTAATTAACAAGAACTTGAGGCTTTAACCCTCATTTTATAGATTCTACCTAGGGATATGATTGAACAACTTGTAGCCGTTCCGGGTGTACTTAATCTCTTAATTATTTTAGGGATAATTCAATTGGGAAGTCCTGTTAGTCTTTGAAAGAAGCTAATATAGAATTATTACCGATGGCTAATTGACATAAACTTGCTCATATTGTAAAATCATGAAATACATTGGATCGTTACTTGAGTGTAATTCCCGATGCATACATAGTTGTCGCCATTGATCAATTTACTTGCTTTCTAGGTTAGTTTACATTTCTGCATTTAAGTATAAATCAATTCTAAGTGTTTGGAATTGCATCATAAGTGATAACTCTTACATTCCTAATCGCCTACATATTGTTCTATGTGGGATTCGACCTCGACTCATAGTTGGATAAATTATATTACATGCAGTCGTGTCCATAAATAGAGTCATTGTCCTCCTTTGCATCCTGGAGCTGAAGCCCGACTGAGGTCACTTTCCCCTAAAGGATGTCCCTCTCGAAAGTTATCTCCCCTACATACCGTCTAAGCTCAGAAATTTCAACATCTCTGGCACAGAGCTCCTCCCTCAGCAAGGCACATTCCTTCTCAAATTGTACAAATCAGGTCTATGATGTTAAAGCACAGGAATCTAACAAAGATTCAGATAATAGTAAATGGGGGCTGAGTAACCTGCTTGGTAATATAGGCTTTCTCACGCTTACGATGGGTCACCTCATCCTGGTATCAGGTGAAATCCTGGCTATAAAATGCCTTGGCCTGAAGCCACGAAAAAGATAAGTTAGAAAAACAAATATCGAAGTTGCCCAGAGCGGCAGACAGAGTTAGCAAAAATTACCCGCTCGCAAAGTCTGCCCATTTCACCAAAAATGATTGAAGCATCGACCTCGGGAATTCCCTCGAGAATGATTGGCAGTCTTTCGAGCGTATCTCCGCCTTTGACTGGTGTCCCTGTATCGGAGGGCTCTTCATATAGGTAATCTTCCCTGAGGTGGTAGGGTCATTCCCTAAGGAGAATCAATCATGACCACACCATTGGCAGGATCAATCGAAGTTTCCATCCCTTGTCTACCCAGGGGCCTAGAGTTGGGCCCCTCCAAACTACCTATCAAGGGCACCTCAACTCTAGGAGAATCCTGGCCACTAGCCAACACAGGGGTAGTACTCAATACTCCATATGTTGTCTTCCCGCCACAATAATGGACCTCAACGGCATTAGGATCCAGTTCAGAAGCCTCTATCCCTACGGCCCAAGGATCGGCCGAGTTTATACACTCCCCGTGGAACATCGGGAAGCTACTTTCCCCTTCGCCTTGAACTGGAGGCTTTCCCTTCGTTTCTGGAGTCAGAGCTGTCAGGTCGACCTTGGATTCTTCCACATTAACCTTCTTCTTGAATTCTAACTGCCCGACCGATAGATCCACCTGCCTTCTTTTCCTTTCGTCGAGCACTAGTGCATCCCCCTCAATGGGTTGTTCCTCCTTCGTCAAATGGACTTCCCCCAGACCTATCCAAATGTATAAGTGAAACACCAGGAATGAAGAATGCTGCTGATAGAAATTTAGATCATAGAGTGAGGCTATAGCAAGGTTCAGAGCTTACCATGATCCTTGGCTTCCCACCTAGCTCGGGATAATTTGTGCCACACTCGCTCCGCATATGGGCCAAATCGAGTATAAGCAACCGACCCAATCTTGGAGGTCCGAAACCGCACCAGGGTAGGTCTCTATGGCTGAAATAGCAAGAGAAGTAAAGTAAATTTCTTGGAGAAATATTGTCAAAGAGAAGCAAAGGAATAATATGCAACACGTCTACTTACACTCCGCGTTCCACCTCTCGGGGAATGGTATTATTTTATGCTGGAATCAGGTTAGAAGTCCTCACTTGGACAAATGGGCTTACCCATCCCTCATTCCCGAGATCCTCGGTGTAGACAAAGAGAGACCTCGGGGCTCGACAGCGGAGCTTGATTAGGCCCTCGTAGAGGAGACGAGGGCTATGCATCCTGATCAGGTGGTTGAGGGTGAAGGGCATCTCCTCGATCATGTTTTTTTAATGCCCGATCATATAAACAACACGCCAGAAGGAAGGATGAATTTGACCAAGGGTCAGTTAATACCGCCGGCAATAATCGAGAATCACAAGGTCAATCATGGGCAAGGATTGACCCAGCTGACCTAAGGTGAATGGATAGGTATACACACTCAGAAAGCAGGCTATATGTGCTGTAATATATTCTTCCCGAGCGAGGATCTCGAAAAACACGATATCCCCCAGTGGAAGTTATCCCTCACTCTTCCAATATTCGTTACCAAGCTAATGTACCGAGTCACGGGCTCGCGACACTCTGGCTTTGAGGAAGGTCTCTCGATTTTGAAATTAGAAGTCATCGCAAAAGATCCTGGGATGTATTCCTCAGCACGAAGAGGTGTTGCCACTTCACCTTGAGATAAAAGCAAAGAGGATGAGATCATAACCTTCTAAGAAGCAGAGGTAGAAGTATTCTCTATCCCTAGAAAATTCTGAAAGAAGAAAAAGAGTTGCGCTCCTAAGAAAAAATGAAAGCAAAGGAAGAACAAACTTTTTCTGGGATTTGGGATGCAATGGGTTATAAAAAATAAGAAGCGGAGTATTTATAAAAGCTCCGCGTGTGCATTGAAGAAGGCTAAGAGACAGCCAACTGCCATAGTTAATGCGGAAATATGCATGTTCTGCGTGCCTATCGTATCATGGCATCTTGTGGCCATTGCCGATTACGAGGGTACGAGAGGAGGAAGAAATTCAAGTTCGTTTTTTATCACTTTCGCTCTAAGAAACACAGAGACTATATGTGTATGGTAAAACGGGGGGTCCAATTTCCCCGTCAATAGGTAGCCCCGCGTGCGTGCTTCTCAAGGTTCAAAGTCGAGGTCGAGACTCACCTTTGGGAGCCGTCGGGTTTTGCCCCCAGGGGCAGTGCAAACCAATGGCTATGATAGGAAAGAGGGGAGTTTCCAAGGTGTGCAGTTGGTATCGACAGTGCCTAATACTATCTAGCTGTCACATCCCCCTATCTTTGTAATTAATGCTTTTTGTACTATGTTCGGACTCCTCTCCTATATAAAATGAGTCTTTAACACTTTGTAAAGGGGTTGAACTATTTTTTCTCCAACTATTGTACACGAGATAAATAAAAACTCTCTCTCTCTCCTTATTTTCTCTCTATCATACTCTCTCGGTATCATTGCTCTTATTTATTGTCTTCATACTTATTCTTCATTTTTTGCTCATCATTGGCCATAAAGAGCCTCTCTTAATTATATCTTAACTGTTAGCCCTTCCCTGACTACCCTTAGTAGCTCGAGCCCGGGCCCAGGAATTGGGCCCGAGGCCTCAAATAGCTAACTCGTCGGTTTGATTATAACTTGATTTTATCTCGCATTTTACCTCTAAACTTCACACACCTAGTATCAACTGCTTAACAACTAGCATAAAAATAGATCACGTATTTTTAGAGTCCTATCAACAAACTAAATTGTTATTACTATTTTTACGATAAATAAAAATTAGTAAACAAATGATATAAATGAAATATGGAATAAAGAAATCCCTCTGTAAATCTGAATATCTTCATAAATTCTGAAACATTTATAATGTCATGCTTGTGCATATAAATGTCGTGTCATGCATATGTATGGGTGTATATAATATCATCCAGCCTCTGTTTCATATCGTCTCGGTCACTATGGGAAACATCATCAACATATACCAACTGATCAAGTGGTGTTGCCTTCATAACACCGTAAGCATTTTCCTATCTCAAATATACATAAATATATACATATAAATATGCGTATATAACATTATTTGGTCATGCGTCAATGTACATGCATAAATGAATAAAATAAAAATATCTTAAATATCTCAATATTCTTTTCGGATAAACTTTGTCAACTGTGTATTATTTTGAGACCCATGAATAGAAGATATAATAATAATTCACACGGGGAATCAAGAATATAGACACCCCTAATACTTCTATGAACAGAGTCGTCTATGAATTTCATGCATTTGCTTGTTTCTTCTGTATAACTTGGATTATGCCAAAAAGAAATAAAGGATAGCCTTAACATACCCGGATTAGAAAAAACTCTGTATAATATTCTTGGAGAAGATTGCACTGTACTCCTTTAGAACCGCAATAGTTTTATGTTGTTAGGCTTCTAAACATCCTCGTTGTTAATAGAGTGTTGAAGATTAGAAATTTTAAAGTTTTGGTTAGATGTTATGGTTTTTTTTTTTGGTAAACTTCCTAATGCAAGAGTTGATAAGAAATGATTTGTCTAATACAATTGTAAACGTTCCTAATGTAAGAAATTATAAGAAATGATGTGTCTTATAAGAAATGAATTGGTAAGAATGGTAAAAGTTCCTAATACAATTCTGATGGTAAGAATTGTATAGAATTGATGTGTCCCTTTCTTAGCTAAGTTAGTTGCCACCTATGATTACATAATTACTTAGTCATATGTTTGGTAAGCTTTTTTGCTGCCACGTTTTTCGGGAGAGGGGGTGTAAGAGCCCGGAAAATTTCGCTAAGTATTTAGAATTTCGTGGTGCCTGGCAGGCTAATTATAATATTTTATGTGCTATTAATATAATGGGCATCAATTGGATTTGGTAAATAAGTGTACAAATCTTATGGTAAGTAATTTGGGGTCCAAGGAAAGGCGTAAGCCTAAGTCAAATTGAAAAATTTCATAATAGGTTAAGATTTAAAATGAGTTTGCACAAGTCCCTACTTTGGATGATATATATATATATATATATATATATATATATATATATATATATATATGAGATTTTGTGATGAGCAACCTATCAAATGAAAGGTCTTCAAGTCTAGTTTACAACGCTTCAAACCGTTCGTCATTTAGACATTTCTACACAAAAATATGATCAAATTACCAAAGGCTGGCATAATGCAATTCTGCGACCATTATGCGATCGCAGAAGTGGTTATGTGGCCGCAAAATGGTTTTACAGACCTGCCTAGTGTATTCCAGTTCTAGGAAATGGGTTTTTCGACCCATCTACACCCACATTCGTGTTTTGCGGTCTGTTATGCGACCGCAGACCCGATTTTGGAGGCTTAACTTTTCTATTTTTATAACCCGACCCTATTTTAATATATAGGTTTTGGGGTGATGCCGTGAGAGAATTTTAGAGAGAGAAGGAGGAATACAACATTCAAATCATCAAATCTTGCATCAATCTTCAAGAATCAAAGAACCCAATCACAAGTTCTTCATCTAAGAAACTGGGATTGCTAGAATTTCCGGAACATTGTAGAAACTTAAGAAAAAGCTCTTTGAGGTATGTATGGCTAAAATCCAGTATTTTAGAAATTATGCTCTGTTGGTGTTGTGTAAATACAGTAAGATTAAAGTTGAATTATTGTATTAATTGTTGTTTCACATGAATTTGGGTTTGCAATCTTATATGTTGAAATATGTGTTTCAATATGATCAATGTGTTATTCTTGATAACCTGAAAAGGTGCAAGGAATATGAATTATGTATTGAAACTCTTAGATATTAAATAAATATTGAAGTTGCATATGTTGTACCATCTATGTGAAGTCTTATCTATGCTTACAATTTTATTTGCTCTTGTGTGCACATATTATCCTAAATTACAAATCTAACATTAAAATTGGAAATGATGTGACAGGTGGCGTAGTGCCAAATATATGACATGATAGTTGTGGCCCTAAGTGCCTACGAAATGATATATGTGAAACAAATATTGAAATGAGAAGATTGATGGAAGAGGGAAACGCCTTGGTAAGGCGGACTAGCCGATCTGGCCAAGATCGGATGCCATGCCGCACACATGGTAGTATTGTGTTTGTGATTGAAGCGTATATTTCAAATGAGGCAACGTAACCAATCGGGTCGAGATTGGACTCCGCTCAAGTTAGCGGTGGTATTGTGAAAAATGATTAACCATATGAAATGCCCCAAACTAAAATCTATGGAAGTACGATGTGAAAGTTGTATGATTCTTTTATTTGATAATGTTATGATCATTTAAAGTGTTTGAGTTATACTTGTGATTCCCTTATTCTTGTATGAAAGTTCTTTCTATTGAGATGGTGTTTAGTTATACATACTAGTGCTATTCGATGGCACTATTGTCTCTTTTGTCGGGGGTGCTATATCTTTAAATGGATGTAGATGTTTCCTTAGCAGGCAGTGTTGGCCGTAGCTAGTGACACATCTTCCTTTCAGTTGACTTGGTGAGCCCCACCTCCTTTCGGGTCCTGTACCGTTATTTATCATGTACTTTGTATTTTGAGGTATAGCTGGAGCCTTGTTACCGGTATTTCCATATTACTCTTCAGTTTTATTTAGAGCCTCCATAGACAGGTTGTGGGTAGTGTCGAGTATTGGAATTAAAATAGAAATATTGATGTTTTGCAATGATGTATAACACTTATAATATCTTCAAAATTGTGAACGAAGTTGGTAATGAAAATGAAATTGAAATCGTTAATGACATGTTTATAAAATTTGATTAATGGTGTACATTTCCTTTTTATTCAAAGACGAATTTGGGTCGTATGGAACCAAACATGCATGCTCAGTCGGATTTACTCGCTTGAGCGCCGGTCGTGCACCTCGAATTTTAGGACGTGACAAATTTGGTATCAGAGCCTAAGGTTTTAAAGTGTCCAAGGATGTCTCACAGCCGTGTCTAGTAGATTCTTTCTTATCGGTGTGATGTCGACCACATCTATAAGTTGGAGGCTATTTGGACATTTAGAAATTTCACCCTTCTTTGATACTCCAGATCGTGCAGTAGAGCTCAAGATAGGGAGCTAATTTCCATCCTATGTCTTAATCTAAATATGAGTACTTTATGATTTTGGAAGCAGTAAGGAGGGAATGAACCCACCATCGAATCTGAGGGATATTGCCCAAGAGTTTGTTAGAAGACTGTATCGACCCATTGAGGGATTGTAAGAACTTGTTGCTTAGGGGTGTACCCTTGTTCCTATTAATATGTCTACACCACCAGATCATGTAGTATATCAGTATGTTACCTACGTACGTTAGGGATGTGGAGTCGAGGGGTATCGATTAAGCTATTGCCCTATGAACCTAAAGTCATTAAGTGAGTCAAATTAAAATTTCTACTTGTTGTATATGTACATCCATATTGAAGAATTCTCACAAACATGGTCTTAACAATGTTTTGAATAACAAAACACCACATGTATCATCTCGTTGAACGAGACGCATTATTCATGAATCCACACTATCACAAATCCTCTTATTTACATTCTTGTGGAATTAAGTCCTATAATTGTGTCCTTGAATGGCACTATGACTCTAGGATTAATACTTCCCACTTGTTTTTCCTAAATTCTTAATAAGGGACTATACTTTATGAATTTCTTACAGAATATTTTATTTAAATGGACAACATCTGCTCATTTGTTCCTATTCATGGACCGTCGTAAATTTTACCTATGTGGTGTCAAGTTCCATATAAAGCATCCCAGTTTTGCGATCCTTTTCGAGTCACTCTTTTACTCACTTGTGTATATGGCTTATATGGTTTGAACAATCACTCTACTCTCTTGCGAGTATCATCATGAAAGCTTTTCAATGTCTAGTAACATAAGAGCACACCTTAACACCTATCACATGAGTGCATGCCAATCGAAATGGACACCGTGTGCATAAAGTCTCTCTGAAAATTGAGATCATTACATCATTTTCATCGGAAGATCTTGTGTCGCCATCTTAGTATAACTTCCGTGTCCACCTGGGACATCACGCAGTAAGTAGCTAACTTTGTTCCTAGTATCGTGGTTGCCCATGGCATGGTCGTGTATTGCAGTTGGGAGTTAACATAGCAGAAGCATGTCCAGCTTATAACAAATGTTTATTTTCTCTTTACACCTCCACAACATGTGATAATTGTGTTCCTTGGTTAGTGAATTCGTTGCCCTAGTTTCCCCACACTTGTTCGATAACCATGAGAGAACATATCCTTCTATGAGTCATTGTAACACTTCTTTTCTCGTAAGAACCCTTAATAGGCTCTCCGTCACGACCAAGCGCACCTTTAGAGGTTATTGTAGCACAATGCCTGTTTCTCCTATTTTCTGTCTTTCATTAGCATCTGGGTATTTCCCAAGTCAAAATCCAGGGAGAACGTATTATGAACATTTGCAAACCTTCCATGATTATTTTATACTATCTTATTGGGTTCCCACCTCACTTCAAGTTCATCAAGGGTTGATAGCATGCCGCAATTGCTAAGATTGAATGAACTTCTTTCGATAATGGATTATCTACATGGGCTAGTGCAATAATCTGCTTATCAGTCTAACTCTCGCCTTTGGTTTTGGGTTGACCAAGGAGCAATACACCTAGTAACACATTCATATGTCAAAGCCTTTCTTTCAATCATGTTTTATAGTATCTCCCAATATGGCTTGTAAGAGATGGTTGTGTAGAAGTGAGTTTTTCTGCTTCATTATGAAGTAGAGTTACTAAACATAATTGGATTTTTTAATTCTGGGGCTATACATCACGTGACTACATACAGAGATCATTTTTCAGAAATTTAACTTCTCGTAAACCCTTTATATAACTACCCTTCCTAGTTGTTACAATGTAAAGGTTACTTCCATCGGCTCTCTCACTTTATTTTTGTTTACCTGCTCTGCTTGTCCCTATGACTAGATAACCTAGGTTACATTCCCCCGATAAATACAGTAAGAAATCTTGTTCTTTCAAACCTATCCATGTGGGCACTTTTAGTCCTTGTTCTATACCAACTCCTAATGGTTTTAAACACTTTCTTGCCATTGTTAATAATTTTCTAGGGCTACGTGGGATTGTCTCATGGGTTCCAAAATTAGTGATTCTCCCTATGTTCAAGCTTATATTGCCATGACTTCAATTCAAAGATTGTCCCCTTTTCAAAAGTCTTAAATGGGTCGGATTGGATGAGTTATGTGGCCTTCTACTCACTCCGTTTCTAGGATTATTGATAACGTCATTGTTGTGTGCAGGAAATTTTGCTACCCCTGGCATTCCACCTCCATAAGAAGGATAGGAGTTTTAATTGTCTTTCCTCTCGGAGCGTTACGTCAACAATTAGAACCCCTCTAACAAATACATGATTTCATCCCAATATTAAGATGTCCTAGCTACGTGGTTTTACTCATGAAAGGTTGAAATTAGATGCTTTCAGATTTTTCACATATTTGGAAGACAAAATGTCGTATATTTAATTCTCTCATTTATGGTCAATTATCGGGAAGGGTTAAACTGCTTGAAACATGATAATCTCATAAGTGTTCAACTCCTTTTCATCCTCATGGGCTTGTGGCATAGATTCCTTGTGTCAGTTAACATTAAGAGTGTAATTCAACTTCATGAATTTTGAAACCCATATCACATTCAAGATGCCGGAGCATTCTCATTCTTGATAAACAGATTTTCCCTACATTCCAGGAGATGACTAGGTCACGTACTTGAATATTCCTCCTTAATAATTCCTATTGCCAATGTACAAGTTACCCATATGCCTCATTTGTCTAATAATTGATATCGTCACAATGATTAACCATGTTAGTATTGTTAGTAGTAATCTTTGTGTCTCTTACCATATAACCTCGTGATATACTCTACTCAGCACATTAATGGGTTCCTTAATAATTCTAGCCCAATTTTGAACTCCGTTGCTCCTCATTGTATTAAATCTATTGGGTATTGAAGGTTCGAACATGTCAAAGAGGGAGCATCCCCGTATGATCACATATATTCGATAGGTAATTTTATAGTTAGTTTATGATAGCACATATTAGAGTAACTGTTGAAGGTCATCACGAGTTTAGTGTGAGTGTTCGCCGATAGATTTAAAGTTTTGGAGCGTGAATAGGTTATTCTCAATATTTTCCCCTGAAGATGTTATGTGAGTTGATAATGAAGGTTGCATAAGTGTATTCCACATTAGAATGAACCAGGCTTTGTTCGTTTAGGCTTTGAGTGAAGGCCTGCGCCGCCCAGTTGTCTGGGAACGGGGGTAGTTTCGTTCGTTCCCTCTGGGAATGAGATGTGAATTCTCGTAGCATTTCAATATCCCCCTGCTTAATCTCGTATGCATCAGGTTTTCTGTTCGTTGCTTTGGTGGTACCAACGTATGCCTTTAGGAGGGAATCCGCCTGTATGTTAAGTGAGTTTATGGGGTCGGGAGTTAGGCTATGGTGCCGCATCATGGCCCCTTTTGAGTGTGCTTATCAGAACCTCTTCAATAAGACGGACTTGGTCTCCTCGTCTTTTGTGTCATTGCCTTTCACCGCGTATGTACAGGTGTAGGCAGTAACATGTTTATTAGGGTCATTGATCCCGTTATACTTACGGAGTTCCAGCGCTCTGTACTTCTCTGAAATAGGTTTTAGGGCTGCTTCCTCGAGGAATGGCCTTTGTATGAAATTTTTCGAATCCATACCCTTGAGTGCCGGGGGTGCACCCGGGATCTAGTTGACCATAGAGTTGTAGGTATCGACCTTCTTATCGTTGGGTGATATAATTTTCTTTCCCGATTCGATCCTTTTGGTGAGATCCTCAAGCAGTTTTACGATGGCAGGATTGGCTATCGATCCGTTATTGCTCGATCTCTCGGGTACCTGTTCGGCTGGGGGAGCTGTTTCCGTCGCTGTTGTGCTGGTAGTCTTCGGATGGCTTTGTATCTGAGCGATGGCCAAATGTTGTGCCTCCAACATTTCAAAAATAACATGAAGACGAACTTCCTGTTCTTCCCGGGCTGGGGTTTTTTGGGCTTCTTGTTGGTCATCATGCTGTATGCTCATGTTGGTGTGTGAGGCTTCATTGACCTGTCGTGTTTCCTGTGAACACGCATCCGCTAAATCGGTCCAGGCGCATTATTGGGATTCTGTGGTGGCGTGCTGACAGCCGGGACAACGACGCCATTTTCCCCGTAGTTTTCGAGGTTGTCATTCTCAACTCTATTTATCGAGCCAGACATTTTGACCTGAAATCAAAAGATCTTGGACAAAACAAAGTGTGAAAGATAACTTGCATTTGTGTATTGAATCTAGCAAAAAAATAATCGCTATTATTTTTAGCCCCACGGTGGCCGCCAAACTCTTTACCTCGAAAATAGTAATAATAATTAAATTTGTAAATGGGACTCTAAAAATACGTGATCTATTTTTTTGCTAGTTGTTAGAGTAGTTGGTGCTAGGTGTATGAATTTTAATGAATAAATACGGGTTAAAATGGAGCAGTGATCAAACCAACGGTACAGACTAGTCGACGAAAGGCCTTAGGGTCGATATCCGGCTCGAGCTCGAGCTATTGGGGATAACCGAGAGGGGGATAATAGTTAAGATATAATTAAATAAGGCTCTTAATGGCCAATATCGAGCAATAAATGAAGAACAAGTATAAAAGCGAGAAATGGAAAGAGTAGCCTCGAGCAAATGAGTTAAATAGAAGAGAGAGAAAGAGATATTAATGATCTTGTGTATAATAGTGGGAGTGACAACCGCCCTTTACTGTCTTATGCGGTGATAACAAAATGGTGAACATGACTAGAATGGAAAGGCGGAGGTACGAAAGAAGGTTCGCTAATCGGATTTCCACTCATAGAAAGCCCAAAGTGGTATCGATTCCCTTTAGATAGGAGGTGAATTCGGTTAAAGTGCAACATACATTAATTATAAAAGCGTGGAGATGGGACGGCAAGACGTGATGCCTCGACACAGGATCTGGGTAGGTCGGCTCTGTCAGACTTAGACATGTACCTTGGGAGTTCCCCATTTTGCTCTAGCCACGATCTTTGTTTTCTTTGAGTCGAGCCTCGACGAACCCCGAGGGAGTGAATTCGGTCGCAACTCCGTGTCCTCGAGGTCTTGAGACATTCTTATAAAGTTGCTTGATAGCAAGAAATTAAGCCCTTCAATTTTGTCGCATATACCGAGTAACGAAACATTACCTAGTTAATAAATAAATGGATAAAAATTAACATCCCACCCCCACCCCACGTGGCAAGAAGCCACGAAATTGGAAGTGACTACGTCAATCACTTTTCTAAAAGGGCTAAATTTTGGAAATGACTAAGATTTAAGTCTTAGAAAATAAGACTTGTACCTTGTAAGACATTAATCATTATCCACAAGACTTGGGCATCATTTCTTGGATAAAGATTCAAGACAACAAATCCAATCTTGGTTTTGAAACCAAGAACGTTGGTCAGAAAGTATTCCATCCAAAATACCAACTTCAATCCAAGCCAAGAAACGTTATCATTCCATCGAACATTCAAATCAAAGTTTCGTTCCAATTTCAGAAGCAAGCAGAAGCTCCATTCTCTCGTTCCAACATATTTCACGTAAGTAGAAGCTTCACTTTGATCAAATAATTCTAGAAATAGGTATGTTAAGGCTAAGCTCTTACTTCATTTTAGCATGGTATCGTAATTACACAAGTTTGATAACGAGACATAGAAAAAATTTCGTATCCCGAAATTCAACAAGACTCACAAATTACATATATTTTTGTAGTTTTGTAAGTTACCATATTCCTTGTATCGGGACTGCATATTCAGTTGAGTATTTTCTTTTTCTGATCAAAAGAGCAGAGAGTTTACATATATACAGTATTAAAAGTATTTTTATTACCATTGAGCTATAATCAATGGGCAGGCCTCTATTGGGCGACCTCTAATCAGATGGTAAGTTGTATACCGAGCCTGCTATGGCCGAGCTCCTATGAGCAAGCCTAGTTGGTCAAGATACAGAGCCTGGTATGGCCTAGCGCCTATGAGCGAGCCTGCTACGACAGAGCAATTTATATATATATATATATATATATATATATATGTATATATATATATATGTATATATATATATATATATATATACCGAGCCATATAGGGCTAGATAACTATTTTACTTACTATATTGAGACAGTTGAATCAGTATCAGCAGGTAAGCATATCTTCAGATTATCTTTGACTTCCAGCTACTTGCAGTTATTATAATATCAATTTAGTTTCGACTTTCAGTATATTGCCTTACATACTCAGTACATTATTTCGTAGTGATGTTTCTTTTTTGAGGGCGCTGTATTTCATGCGTGCAGGTTCACATAGACAGACAGGTAGGCCTCCTCATTAAGTGTTGCCCGAGTTCAGCTTGATCGGTAAGCTCCATGCCTTTTGGAGTTTCTGTGTCTAGATCCTTATGTATATGTTGTATATATATATGTATATATTATATGAGTAGGTCGGATGGCTGTTCTGATCATACTATATTCATTAGTAGAGACTTGTAGACTATCCTATTAGTTAATGTAGTATGTTGGGCTTTTAGGCCATGTATGTATATTTGGTTTGTTTGTCAGATGTAATAATATGTTAGCCTTTTTGGCCCAATTTTATATTAACATTTAGTCAGCATTTGGTACGCAAGGATAGGTAAGGCATTGGGTGTCGGTCTTGTCCCCCAAGTTCAAGGCATGACAAAAGTGTAATCTTCCTAAGATGCCTTAAGGAAAGAATTTCTATACTTCTTTATAGTGAAAGAAAATGTGATATTAAGAAGACAAATACAATTATCAACAAGCAAAAGAAGCAAGATAAAGAAGGGTACGCGACGCCCAATTAGTGAAGGTTAACAATGTCTATAATTGATGCAGAGGAACATAAGATTTTTGAGTTATATTTAATAGTAAAAGAGGTATATATAATTGGTCGCACCCATTTTAGAGTATAAGAAGATATGATGGATGAATTCTTTTCGTCATTTGATATTTCTGAAGGATATTGAAAATGTGCTAATAGATCTCTTTATGAGACACCCAGATGGTGCACTCTAAAATAGTACAACTAGATATGAGTACTACAAAGATATGTACTAAAATCCTGGAAGGGATAAATATTACCTTAATGTTACTCTCGCCCCGAGTACATCGAGGAGGTTGAGAAACCCGAAGAGCCGATGAATGAAACAAGAGGAGCTAAAAGCAAAAGAATTTCTTGTTGAAGTTTTCACAAGAAAGGGATAAGCAAAAATTTTAGCAGAGTAATTAGAAGAGAGATAATGAAGAATTATGAGTAAGATCTGATACATGGAGGACAACAATGAAAAAATAAAATGAAAAGACAGTATTACACAGTCGATAATTGAGGGAAGGAAAAAAAAAGAGGGGTGCAGGCCTGAAGACAATGTCACGCCCCAAATTCGAGGGACATGACTGGCGCTCGACCGGGTAGCCCCAATCAAGCGGACCTGGGTGCCTTTCCTAACCCACGTGTTACCCCTGTATTTTTCATTACTTATTANAGAGCCTCTAAAATATGACAAGGATAATACAATACTTGCCGGTAACAAGGCTCCGGCTATACCTTACACAAAACCAAAATAAGACTCCAAAAATAGAAGTGGCATGAGCCACGCAGGTCCCCGAGAGGAAAGGGGCTCACCAAACGGCCAGTGGAAGATGAAGGAGTGCTACTGCCGATGAACTGAAGTACCTGCTACAGATCCACCTACAATCATAACACGAATGTAGCGCCCCCAGCAAAAGGGACGTCAGTACACTAGAATTGTACTGGTATGTATAAACAAGCTTTGTCCCAAGTAAACTCAAGCCAAACAAGTTTTCAACACTTACCTTTGTTTCAAGTAGTCCTCAAATCATACACAAGTAGAAAACACAATAGGAGCAACAACTAAACACACATGGAAGGCACAATCAAGCCAAACAAAGGGACAATCAGTGCCCCACAGGTTACAAACTCCCATGCTGTCTCCTTTCACAATGCCTCATCAATGATTTCACAATTGTTACACATATCGATTTCAATGGCGATTACGATCGCTTTCCACCCTTATTACATTGGCCACCCTTATCACCACAACCCGCACCTTATTACTTCGTGTTGCGGCGCGCAACCCGATCCCACCGTACATTTTCAATTCACAAACAATCACAACAACAATAATGAACAATTCACAAAGATCACAACAACGACAATAAGCAATTTACAAAGATCACAACAACCTTTCCTTAAGGAGTAACAACAATGATTCACAAGTGTTCCCATAACCGTCAATACTATTTTCCATCGAACTCCACAATTCACAAGTGTTTCCATAGCCAATAGTACCAATTCCACTACATTCCACAATTCATAAACAATTCAAGTTGTTACAATATTTTTCCACCAAGAGCGAATGTGTTATTACAACCGTTGTTCCAATTTCATCATTTACGATTTCCCTTTTTATCAATCGTTTCCCAACTCTTACCACATAGCATTTAACCAAACCAATCAACACCAACAAACCAATCACAAGAGTTTCACAAACAATTCACATAGTTATCTCATACCATTGATGCGTACACCAAAACAGGGCGATTTCACAAGGATCAAAGTTAGCCATACATACCTGGAGTCGAATTTCCTTTCTTTTTCTTTTATCTCCTACTTCCAATTCACCCAATAATCTAGCAGCGTCAATCTAGGTCACAAGTTACACATATATCTTAGAATTGAAATTCACAATTTCTATCCGAGCTTATTTGGGTTATCGAGCACCTCCCCTTACTTCTACCCATTTCCATTTTACTAATCTTTAGGTGTAAAGAACATGCATGAGTGTTTTGACTTCCATTTTCAAGAATTAATGCATAAAAATCCCTCTTTCTATTAGAACCTGAAAATCAACGGAAAGAGGGTTAGGGATTTTTACCTATAGAAATGGAGATGAAGACACTAGCTTTAGAATTTTTCGGACCAAGCAATTTGAGAAACGATTTTTGAAGAAGATAAACTTTTCTCTCAAGAATCTCTCCTCACTCTCTCTTATTTTGTTCAGAGAATGTATAAAAATGAGGACTTAGGGCGTTATATTAGAAAAGGGGTCGGGTTTTAAAATTAGAAAAATAGAAGCCCGGGGTGAAATCTGCGGTCGCATATGCGATCGCAGAGTAGACATGCGGTCCGCATAATGGACCGCAGAATTGCTCCTCAAAAACCAAATGTTCTGACACGATCTGCGACAAGAATGCGGTCCGCATTCATGTTCTGTGGTCACATAATGCGCCGCAGAATTGACCGCATTTTAACTTCAATTTTTTGACGAATCTTCTGTTGCACTTCGCGGTAGAAATACGGTCCGCATTTCGATTCTGCGATCGCAGAATGGGCCGCATTTTTGACATCATCTTAGACCAATTTTCTGCTTCACTCTGCGGTAGGAATGCGGTCCGCATAGCTGATCTGCGACCGCATTCTTGACCGCATAAATGATAATTTTCTGGAAAAATTTATTCTTTTGATTTTTAAAGCTTAGATCACCACCGAGGGTCTGAACCGCGGCGAGCTAGGATTCTACACATTCCTAACACAATATTCGGACCTTGATACTATGAGCTACTAGGTTTTAAGCACAAAATTTTACGGGGCCTTACAGACAACAAAAGATTATAGGCCATACAATCACATCCTAATTTAGAGAAATAATTTTGTGACTCTAACATGATTAACAGAAGGAAAATTTAGACCCCAGAGTAATACAAATTAGTATGGACTGGTGAACAACATAAAGTAAACATGAAGTAAGAACTGAGTGATTTGATAATAGTCAACATCATGAGGGTTTCAAATTTCATTCTAGTGATAATAGAACAACAGAGGAAGATTCATGATGAATTCAGAGAATGGTTATTCGGGGAGATGCTTCCCTAAAGCAAGCAATATGAGCAAAGTTGGGCTTAAGGAAGTGTATGTGCCAGTTACACTAAGTGTCACCATCGCGAGTGAGGAATTTTGTTATCCTTGGTACAGAAGGATTACCGCAAGGAAAGTAAGGGTTATTGATGATGTGAAAGGACGCCAAAGATGAAGAGGAAACATATTTGTATGTAGGTCGTCATAGCTCTAAGTCTTAGTACTCCCCTAAAGGGGGGAATATAGAATTATAAAGGAAGAATGCGATAAAAATGAGAAAATGATGAGATTGCACCTACCCAGATGTTACAAATATGCAATGATTCCAGAATGTTATGTAAGCACGACGTACAAAACAAAAAGAAAGTAAGGATTCCTGTCCGGGAGGTTATTGATAAATAAGAAGCCAGTGCAAGAGGTAAGTTAGACAAAGGAAATAACCCAAGAGAGATTACACGAAATACGAATATGAGAATGGGTCGACGAGTATTTAGTAGTTGATTCTGGAAGAGCCTAGTCCTGACTAGACAAAAAGTTACAGACAAATCAGCAGCTCATGCAAGATTAATATAGTAAACCCTAATATTGAGAATTCAACCTCGCAGTTATGTCATTATAATAATTAAGATATACTAAAATAAAAGTTGGGGTAGTTAAAGGTACCGTATGAGTGTTACGAGAATAAAAGGAAGTGTCACTATGAAGGCAATCAAAATATCAGTTTAGAATCAACCCTACAAGCACAAGGGCAATGAGGTAAGCAACTACAGATGATTATAGGCAAGGAATGACATCAAAAGGTCCATAATAAGGTCATAACTTTATGAGAGTCAAGGGTTATCCCTAAGTACTACAAGAAAAGACTAGCTAAAGAAATAAAGCAGAAGGCTTCAACCTAAGCACAATGACCTAAAGGGGAACTGATCGTGTAACAACAGTCTCACAACAACATTGTAAGCACTCCAAAGGAAAGTGTCACCTACCATGGCTAATAAACGGGAAGTAAAATTAGAAGTAATAATCAAGATCATATGATTTGTACGAAAACTCCGGCATGCATAGGAACTAAGATAAGCTAAGTATGCCAGCAACAAGAAAGACCAGGAAAAGTAATAGCTGACATTAAATAAACCTAAGATAGAATAAAAGAAATTATTCGATCAATGATCCCGAGTTGGTGATTTTATGAAAGCACTTAAAAGTTTGGAGTTTTATACCTGCAGTATATACAGCCGTGGAACATTCTAGTACACGTTAAAAGAAAGAATTGAGACCATGTTATAGATGAAGGATTGAATTGTTAACAGATTTTATCGTGAATATCCTTTAGTGAATATGAACAGCTAAAGTAATAACTAATACCAGGAGCTGTAGATCGGAAGATAGATTAAGACTATATAAAGGCTGATAAAAAAGAAGATGAAACTAAAGAGTTACATCAACTAAGTAAATCAAGATTCTGATTACTGGACCCAAAATATTGTAGACCTAGTGATTGAGAACATTGTAGGATCACTCTTAATATTAGAGGTACAAGAGATAAAGCACACCAACCATATGTTATAATGACCCTACGATACAACTAGTTAAAAAAAGTACCAGCCATATAAGAAGTCAATACGAAGCTCCCACTGATTATGGGTGCACCAGAGGTGCAAGTATTATAATAGAGCTTCAAGTAATGGATGGGAATTATACCTATGTGGAAGGGAGGATATGAAAGAAATAGAAGATACGATGCATGATTTTAAGGTAGTAAAGTAAAGGTGAACAACGCACAAGGTACTCAAATGCAGAGGATTGTAAATAGTCCTTACTTCAAATAGAAGGCTAGAAGTGCGGGGATTCAATATCAAAGAATGATAGCAGTATCGTCAGTGGCATATCTTCTAGTCAATAATTTCTAGGTATCGATAGGTCTAGTTAAGAAAGTACAGAAGACTAGAGACGATGTGATGTCTCACTTGATGTTCTAAAATAACACAAGGAAAATCAAGCAAGTAGAAGGAAGATTACGAGTAGTACAAATAGATATATAGGTTGCAAGCTAAAGTATGGTAAAATGAAAAGGTTTTAGAAAGATAGGAATACCGATAAGAAATGATAGAGAGAATTTGAAGAGAATGGATTAGTCCTCAGGATTAGGCCCATGAAAACAATGGAGCTAATGGCTTCTCCATGTTATAGTAAGTTCATTATAGCCTGAATGGACTCAAAGGAGTTACTTTACATAAGTAGCATTTAGAAGAGATGGAATGCTGTCCTAATAGTAGAATAAGGGTGTAATTGTAATATATAAAGGATGATGTTTGGGCCTTTGATTGAGTAATAATTTTAAAAAAAAAAGAAAATAAAAGGGGTTCATGAATTATACGGAATTAAAATACCCACGTAAGAGAATCACCTTGGGATGCTATAGAATACGGTTATTGAAGAAAAATATCGCCTCTAAGTGGATCAGAAAAATTACTTTGAATGTTCCTTGATGTAACATACCTAGTGGCAAATTATTATGTAAGAAGTTTCAAGTTATCAGTGGTATATTGTAGATCAATATTGAGGTGAATCAACAATGGATGGTCAGAAATCACAAAGTATGAGATGAGATTAGGCCATCATTCTAAAGATGAGCAGTAATGTGGAAGCATTAAAGAACTTAAATTTATACATATGCAATAAGCAACAAGAGTAAGATGGGATTTGGTTGCAGACCTCAGCAACGATGTAAATTAATATGGATGGCTAAAGAGACCTCTGCGATATGATATAGCAATATTTCATGAATTCAATAAAGTACCGAGCGAAGAACTTTAGTATATTCATAGATGCCCAAATGGAAGCTCTACATATCAATCCTAGAGAATGGGCACACTTACAAGGTCGAATCGTACAGGCTGCATGTTGAAAGGTTGCAATAATTACGAGATTGAAAGGATTCCTACTACAAGTTGTAGTGTGAGAAAGAGCCCTAAGGGGGGAATGCCCTGGACTTTGGACTTATTCACAGAACAGTCGCCAAGATAGAAAGGGATATTCTAAAGTATTTGAAAGATATATGTTATGAAAATGATAAGTGCATCAGTCAACATTCCAGGACAAATATTCTGGGGGGGGGGGGGAAGAAAATAATCTTACGCCTCGCAGCATTAAGTTACGACAGTCTTGCACCCAACGGTATTACATTATGGTGATGTGTATTTGGAGTATTAAGTTACGACAATGTTGCACCCTAAAGTAATGTACGTTGTATTTGTCGTAAGGTAATTGAAACCAATCCAAGTAAAAGATTATTTGGTGATTATAAGGATTATGCTATTTCACAAGTGATTAGTAAATTCGTAAAGGTGAAAGAGGGAGGAAGTCAAAGAACATGAATTTTGTCAAAGTTTGACATTTTGGGGTAAAACCGAGCTAAAATACCCGATAATTATGGATTAGTACCATACAAGGTACCATATGACCATGGTAGTAGGATGTATAAAGTATATTAAAAATAAAAAAAATTTAAATGATTTGTGGTAATTTTTAAATTATGCGAGTAATGAATTAATTACCGGATAACAAAATATTACCCAATTAACTAATAAATGGATAAAAATTAACATACCACCCCACCCCACGTGACAAGAAACCACGAAATTAGAAATGACTAAGTAAGTCACTTTTTGCCAAATGGCTAAACTATGGAATTGACTAAGATTTAAGTCTTAGAAAGTAAGACTTATACATTAATCATTATCCACAAGACATGGGCATCATTTCATGGATAAAGATTCAAGACAACAAATCCATTCTTGGTTTTGAAACCAAGAACGCTGGTCAGGAAGTATTCCATCCAAAATTCCAACTTCAATCCAAGCCAAAAAACGTTAGAGGCAGTATCATTCCAATCAAAGTTTTGTTCCAATTTCAAAAGCAGAAGCTTCATTCTCTCGTTCCAACATATTTTACGTAACTGGAAGCTTTACTTCGATCAAATAATTTCAGTAACAGGTATGTTAAGTCTAAGCTCTTCCTTTATTTTAGCAGGATATCATAATTATACAAATTTGATAACGAGGCATAGAGAGAAATTTATATTCCGAAATTTACGTATATTTTGCTAGTCTCACAAATAATATAATATATATATTTCCTAGTTTTGTAAGTTACCATACTCCTCTTATCGGGACTGCATATTAAGTTTTGTAATTCCTTCTTTCGATCAAAAGAGCAGAGAGTGTACATAATTAAAAGTATTTTCATTACCATTGAGCGATAATCAACGGGCAGGCCCCTATTGGGCAACCTCTGATCAGATGGTAAGTTATATACCGAGCATGTTGTGGCCGAGTGCCTATGAGCGAGCCCAGTTGGTTGAGATACAAAGCCTAGTATGGTCGAGCGCCTATGAGCGAGCCTACTACAGCGGAGCAGTTTTATATATATATATATATATATATATATATATATATATATATATATATATATACACACACACACACACACACACACCAAGCCTTATTGGGTCGAACAACTATTTTACTTACTATATTGAGAGAGATGAGTCAGTATCAGCAGGTAACCATATCTTCAGATTATCTTTGACTTCCCGCTACTTGCAGTAATTATAATATCAATTTACTTTCAGCTTCCAGTATATTGCCTTACATACTCGGTACATTATTTCGTTCTGACGTCCCTTTTTTAGGGGCGTTGCATTTCATGCGTGCAGGTTCAGACAGACAGACGGGTAGTCCTCCTCATTAAGTATTGCCCGGGTTAAGCTTGATTGGTAAGCTCTATTCCTTTCAAAGATTTTAGGTCCAGAGCCTTATGTACATCTTATATATATACGTATATATGTTATGAGTATGTCGGAGAGCTATTTCGATCACGATATATCCATCAGTAGAGGCTTGTAGACATATCCTATCCATTAGTGTAGTATGTTGGACTTTTAGGCCTTTTATGTGTATTTGGTTTGTTTGTCTGCTGTAATGGTTATGCCGGCCTTGTCGGCCCAGTTTTATATTGACATTTAGTCATCATTTCCAGTCATCTTGCAATGTGTCCCATGGCCAAAGTATACCATCATATGTTCAGAGTCCCTTAGTTGCAAGTTGGTACGCAAGGTTATGTGAGGAACTGGGTGCCGATCTCGTCCCCAAGTTCGGGGTGTGACAGAATTCAACTCTCTTCGTGGCATTATTTACCTGAAAATCTAACAATACAAACCATAAACTCCCTCATATTATAATTAAAGGACATAAAAAATAAGAAAAAGAGACTAGAATGAGCGGTAAAATCACCGCTCATCAGCTGCGAAAGGGTATAAAGAGATGTCAATAAGCAGGTAGGTTATCAAATGCAGGGTAATCTACAGATGTGTAATCCTTATGGTATTATGTGGAGGATTTCTTTTATACCAGTGGGTTGTATTTGTGCAATTTGAGTTGGACCAGTTGAAATAGTTGAGCTGACTGTCACGGAGAGAAATGCGAGCTCAGCATCTGATTTTAGGTATAATGTGGTTTGTGTTACATGAGTTTATGAAGGTTTTGTTTGAATCTCACTGTAGTATTATGGCTATATAAAGTATGGGAATTGTGAGGTATTGAGCGTTTTTATCTATGGCTTTGAGCTAAGTGCTATCCACGATTTGATTGTGTTGTTATGTGTTGTACTGGTTTCGGTTTGAGGAATATGTGTGAATCATTTATATTTTGTAGAGGTTGAGATCGATGATGACTCGAGTAAAGAAATTTCAAGATACGGGTTATGTTACACTTTATGGGTATGTGGGAATCATGGGGTTATCGAGTTATTATTCATGAAGGAAGTAGTGTGCATGGAGTAGGAAATTTCTCAATTTTATAACGATGTAGATTACTTCTTCGGGCGTTGTTGTGCTAATGGGGCACATGTTGTTCGACTCGTTTGGCTAGTGTAATTGAAATTTGAGCAGAGTGGACGACTCCAGATAAAGTTCTAGCGGGTTCAAGATTTATATGTAGGAATTGAGAGTTTTTAGGATATGTATATGGTTAGAACCTGAGATTTACATTGGATGCTATTGGAACTCACGCTATTTCTTTATCATTGTGGATTATACACTTCAGTATCAAAGAGGTGAATGATACAGTTTAGGTTCACATAAGGTCTCTTTAGAGTGGGTGTATAAATTGTGATGCTTTGGGGGTGCTAAAGAGGGAATGCAACGGCTTATGGACCTTAGGGTGTGTTTACCTTTAAAATGGTACTTACAATTAGATTTGATTTTGTGGTTCTAAAAATATACAATCTATTTTTATGCTAGTTGTTAGACAGTAGATGCTAGGTGAAAGACTATAAAATAAGATAAGAGCTTGTAGATAGTGTAATAACCAAACCGAATGGTTGAAAATTGGGATCTCGAGCAGGCGTAGACGGGCCTCGAGGAAGAGCTGGATGCCCTGCTTAGGGAAATAAAGGGAGGAATAACAATTATGAGATCTTCGATGGCGGTTCTTTATGATCAATAATGAATAATTAATGAAGAACAATAAATAGAACACTATGAATATAATCAATAAATGTGAGTAATGAAGACAAGAGAATATGTTATAAAGCAAAGAGAATGTTCTTGTATATTCAATATTGTGTATAAGATACTCCTACAAAATGACAAGGATCCTCTTTATATATGAGATGGAATCCCAACAATGTACAAATATATTTATTACAAAGATATGGAATTGATACAGCCATTTAATGCCATGATACGGATTTGGACTAGCCAACTAAACTTTGTCATCTCTAGTCACGCACCTTGGAAACTTCCCACTTTTTTACCATAACTATGGATCTACACTACCTCGAGGTTGGGTGTCGATAACCCCTAGGGTGAGAATCTCGAACATAGCCTCGAACTTTTAGAAACGTGCTTTTGAGGAGTCGTAATGACCAAAAATTGGACCTTCCAAATTTACAATATACAGATAGTCCCCGTGTTTCATAGATAAAAATGATAAGAAATGGCTCTGACACTGATCTCCTCGAGCCTCTTGTGGCTATTTCATGTATATGACATCAGCTTTTGCGATAACTGAGACGTCCCATAGATGCGTCTTTCCAGGGAACATTCATCACACTGTCAATTTATTTTTTCAAAGAAATAATGCCACCGCCGATCTGTCTCCCAAAAATATTGATTGTGTATGTCGATACGTTTTCTAAAGAGTATTGATTGCTCTTGTTGGTTACGCTACCCTCCATTTACAAATGGAAGATTTCTTGAACCACAAATTCGCTCAGTCATTCTTCAACATTTTCCAACTCCGTTCTTCTGATCGTCCACATCCACTTTTATTTCTCATGTTCAAAGCCTATGCCCGTAAGGTCACACGGCGGCGCTCTCGCCGATTATGCTTTGGCTCTTTCTCAAAGCTCTCTTCCTCCGAGTGGGATTGCACCGGCTTGGTGTTCTTGTTGTAGTTGTCGTTAGCTCGAGACGATGAGATAGGGGCACAGATTTCTTCCTACTCAAGAAGGTACTCGAACTTTACACCGCTGCTCAGGAGGATATTTTTCACGCCCCAACCTTGGGAGGCGCGACCGGCGCTCGATCGAGTGACCCCAACCGAGCAAGCCTTACCAAAAACTACCTACCTAACTCGATACGAATAAGGGGACCATGCTTTCATTTTATTCAACAAAGGAAGATAGAATATTCGACATTTTTAGTTCATTTTAGATCACATTATTAAACTGTAGATAAGATAGTTTCCAAATTTCCCATAGAGTTACAATTCATAGGCAACATAAGTTTAAAATTACAATATAGTTCGGACACCCATCCGACACCCACATCTGACCCACATATATGTCTACGGAGCCTCTAAGGATACAAAAGATAAATATAACAATGCCGGCAACAAGGCCCCGGCTATACCTCAAAAGAGAAAGTCCAAAAAGGCAAGAGATGTGCAATATTGCCCCTTGAAGGAGAAGGGGCTCACCAAGATCTTGAGGAGAAAGATGCTCCGCTACACACGATCGGCACTATCCGCTATGGAGCAACCTACATTCATTAAAAATGTAGCGCCCCCAGCAAAAGAAAAGTTAGTACCATGGAATAGTATCAGTATTTATAACTAAACACTATTTTACTATAAAGTACTACCAAGCAATGACAAGTAAATCACATGAGTGAATCAAATATGCAATTCATAGAATCTTTCAGATAATTTCCATAACTTAGTTTGGGGAATTTCTTTCATACGTTCATCACTGTTCTCAATGCCACCGTTATCTTGAGCGGAGTCCGATCACGACCTGATCGGCTAGGTTGGCTCATTGGAGGCATATATCTCAATCACTATTTAATTTCCCTTGTCCGGAATTCAATATCGGCACATCTCCACCATGTGTGCAGTATGGTGTCCGATCACGATCCGATCGGTTAGGCCGCCTTACTTAGGCACGGTTTCTTTCTCATTATTCATCTCACTTGAATCAATTATTTTTCATGTATAGATTCAATTCATGGGCACTTTGGGCCATACATATCACATCATTTTCCCTTTCAATATTCACCTTGCAAGTTGTGATCATGGGCACATACGAAAGTAATTCAAGTTGTCAACACATGTAAGTGTTCACACAGTTAGCATGAAAGTTCTCAGTTTTGATCTTTGGATTATATCCCACGCATTTCAACACACGATTGTATACTTCATACTTCATTAAATATCAAGAATAGTACATTACTCACATTTGGGGCATATCTTTCTTGTACATGTGTATATAAATTTCAAATCAATCAATGTGAAACAATAATTAGTACACCAACCAATTCAAATATTACCACACCTTCATAAATGCCAACGAAGCTCGAGTTCTAACAAAAAGGGGGTTTTAGCCATACATACCTCAATTATAGATTTCCTTACTCTTCACAAATTCTGGAATTCTTATCACTTTGATCTATGATGCAAGAATTACAAATTAAACCGGAAATTAGAGACGAGGTTAAGATTCTAGCTTGGTTCAAGCATAATATCGAACTCTTGAGGTGCTTTATGGCCTTAGGCCCCTTTGAGAGGAATTTCTATCATTCTATACCCCCAATTGCCATTTTTTTAGTTTACTACTTTCTAATATACTATGGTGTGATATGCATGCAAGAAATTCATTTTTATACCCATGAATTACTCCCCTAATGACCCCATATAGCTAAGTATACAAATATGAGCTGAGGTGATGGAGCCTTAACTCTTGGGATGAAGATTTAGGAGCCTTCACTTGATTAGATTCAAGGATTTAGCAAGATTCTAAGGAGTAATTTGATGGGGAGAACTTTATCTCACTTAGGCCCCTATCTCTCACTCTAGAAATGTCCAGAAAATGCTCAAAATGAGCTATAATACCGAATATAATGATAGGGGCATCGGGTTAAAAATTAGAAAATTGGAGCCCCGAGTCGGATCGGTGATTGCATTTGCGATTGCAAAGTAGAAATGCAGGATGCTGATTGGACCGCAAAAAGGCTCCCAAAATATGAACATTCTGCTTGGGTGTGCGATGGAAATGCGGTCTGCATACCCGTTCTGCGGCCGTATAATGCACCGTGGAACTGTCCTTCAGAAAATCCTAAGAAAATAATGCGACGACTATGCGGTCCGCATATTGGTTATGCGATCGCATAATGGAATGCATTTTTAACCTCAAATTAGTAACACATTGACTCACATTGCGGCAGAAATACAGTCCGCATACCTGATATGCGACTGCATTCTAAACCTCATATTTGCACTTTTATGGAAAATCTGATTCTTGATTTTTAAATGCATAGATCAGCTCAAAGGGTTCGAGCCGCGGCGAGCTTGCTCGCCGCTAATAATTTCATATGAGTTTCTAACACCTTGCCCTAACTTGGCACTATGAGGTTTGGGTTTCGAGTGGAAATTTTTCTTGGGGCCTCACAACATTAGAACATTACACTGCTGGTCACCTCCCTACTTTGGCCTGGTATCACACTTCATCCCTTTTACTTTTTATGGGGTGACGTGGCACTACCATCTGCTAACTTGCATGGCACAATTCCCCAAGAAGTGGAATCAAAATAGTCCTGCAGGTAAGGCCTACACTCGGCAAATCTTCTATCATGCTAGAATTTTCTCAACCTGGTAAAAACCTTTTCTGTTTGGCGGGCTACGGCTTTTTCTTCACCTTTTTTTTGCTTCTTCTGTATCATTCTCCACTCCTTCCTCATCGTTGAAGAATCCATTGGAGAGGCCGAGATGAGGCCCTGATGAAAAGATTCTTGAAGGAATTGCTTTTGAGGATGTTCCCCCGAGAGTAGATTTGACTCTTAGCTCTTACTTTTGCTTCTTTGTCTCTGTGTAAGGACCTTTCGCGGACTTTTGTAACCATGTATAAGGTCCTTTTGTGTGATTTTTGTAATCATCATTTATGAATACAAAGATGTTTATTCAATTCGTCTCTGATTATGCTATATTTCCCTTTATTTGCGTTTGTGAAGAATCTGAGTGCATGACTCAACCGATTGGTACGAATACCGAGCCCGAGGGGTAAGTGTTTCCCTTATTCCTAATTAATTGATACGATACCGCATGGAACCCTTTGTCGATCCTCAGATTGAGCGCAAATTGGATTGATAAACTCAAGCCACTGGGGCCCCCGACTTCAGGTTGAGAATAGGGCTTCAAAATTTTAGAACGAATCTTAGCCTTTTTGGCCCTTGTGATAATCCTCAAGGGGGAACTTTCACGGATGCATGAGATAAAGGTAGCGTTTAAACTTTCGAAAGTAGTCCCCGAGTGAGAGTTCGCTCAAGCTCGCATGACCTGGAAATTTGTTTTGAACTTAGAGCAAAGATAGCCTCAAGGCGTTACAGATAGATCCCGGATCAGGGCTCACCTGGATTCGGATAGCCCCTAGATTAAAGTAACCATGAGCAAGTTTTTAGCTCGACCCAAGGGCGAGAAATGTCCTTAAGGATTTATTAGTAGTTTTTGAGCAAAAAAATTAGCTCGAGCTCAGGTAGCTCGAGGGTAGGAGGATTGGGTAAATGACCCACACTTACAATAGCAGAAATCCTCGAGGTAGGGTACCACCTCAAGGTCAAGCCCATATGAGTAGGTTTTTAGAAATTATCATCTCTTTGACATAGGTCCTTGAGATCGGGTACCATCTCAAGTCTTGTAATGATATCAACGGCTTCTTAAAGCCTATGTTCTTTTTGACAGAGATCCTCGAGATCGGGTACCATCTTGAGGCTTGTAATGATATCAATTGTCCCTTAAAGCCTATTTTCTTCTTAACACAGGTCCTCGAGATCGGGTACCATCTCGAGGTTTGTAATGATATCAACGGCTCTTTGGAGACTATTCTTCTTTTTGACAGAGGTCCTCGAGATTGGGTACCATCTCGAGGCATGTAATGATATCACTGGCTTCTTAGAGCATATCTTCTTCTTAACAGAGGTCCTCAAGATCGGGTACCATATCAAGGTTTATAATAATATCAACGGCTTCTTAAAGCCTTTCTTCTTTTTGACAAATATCCTCGAGATTGGGTACTATATCGAGGCTTGTAATGATATCAATGGCTTTTTAGAGCCTATTTTCTTATTCACAGAGATCCTCGAGATCGCCATCTCGAGGCTTTTAATGACATCAAGGTCTCCTTAGAGCCTATCTTCTTCTTGACAGAGGTCTTTGAGATCTTGTAGTATCTCGAGGCTTGTTGATGCGGGGGTTTTTTATCGCCTAAATGTCGTATGTCAGCATTAATTGTATGACATGGTTATAAAGCGACCAAGGCGATCGCGCCGGTACATCTTTCGAAAGTGATAATGTCTTAGTCAGTATCTTTAATTGGCTTTTGAGGTAGGCGGACAATCACCACTTTCTGTATATATAGGTTTGTCTTCCCTCATTTAAGGATCTTGCTATTCTAAGTAGTTATCCTCCTTCACATAGTTCTTCTTTCCCGCATTAGGTCTTTCACCATTTTTAATATTGAAGCCCTCGCTTAAATTACCGCTCCAATTCTCTGATTTTATTATAATTATAGATGCTATGCCAGGATCTGTTCGGCAAGGAGGAGGAAGTTCTGCCTTTGGTTCATGCCTGGTTGGTGCAGCTTCGATGATACCAGGCGATCAAACCTTGGGACATTTCTCTTCGAGGGGGAATTTTCGTCAGAAAAACCTCCTGATTTTTAGGTTCATCGGGAGTATACCTCGAAGTTTGTTTCTTTAATAGGAGATAGGCACCTTGAGTCAGTGAGGAAAGATTGTTGATGGGGGGAAGTACTGCAGGTACCTTCCCCGGAAGGGAGCATTACAGATCATGCCGAGGGTTTTTTGAGTGTGTACACGTACCCCTTTATACTGGGTCCCCTTGATAGGGTTGTACTTGACTTCTGTCAAAAGTATTGGGCTACCTTGGCACAGGTTCACCCATCATTTTGGAGGACAGTGCCGATGATGAGATTTTTTCGTAGAGAAATCACCCTTAGTCATCTCATCAGGCTGTACCGGCCTGTTGACCATTGAGGCCTGCCAACACTTCGATGCTTATTCCCCAGGCCCTTCGTTGTCGATGATGAAGAAGATGGAGATCGAGGATGGATGAGGGGATTCGTCTAAGAACGGAGTATTGACATTATCCCCATTGATTTTTTGTCATTTCCCAAGGAATGGAATTTTATGCATAAGTGGTACCTTGTAACTTCATTGATTTGTGTACAATGGAGAATTTTACACGTAAGTGGTATACTTATGCCCTTTCTGCAGTGATTCCATGGATTCCATACGAGGTCCCTGACCTGCAGATTGGGCTTGAAAATTGGTGGCCCACTCGACACACAATGAATGTAAGTGGCATGACTTGTCTATGGGTAGATGGGAGGAGAAACACCACGGTACGTGTTATGTGACTTGCTCGCTTTTTTGAATGGCACTTGTGGATACCTTATTTTTCCCTATGTATTTTTATATACACAATACTTTCAAAATAACATATATATGCATATATAATCATACCCAAGTGTTTTAGTATTTTTTCATATTTTTAAAGATTTTAATAATCAATTTTTTGTCCATTTTATCAATACAAAAATCCAATAATTATTCCCAAGATTATCATTATGATAAATAACTTATTTTATTCTCATATTTATACCAAAATATAGTTAAGGTAATTTTTGTATATTTTTACGAATTTATTCGGCATTTTCAAAGATGAATTGTATATAATTGTAATTTTAGCCTACTTTAAGATTAGTAGTATTTTTTAATTATAAAATTGGTCCCAATATTTTTAAATTAATATTTATATATTATTAATTAGTTAAGTACTTTTAATTTGAATTTAAAATTATTTTTACTATTTTTACAAAATAAAAAGGGAAAAATTAGCCATTTAACATTTAGCCTCCATTTGTTTCAATTGCAGCCTCTTTTGCATTTCAATTATAAACATAAATTGATCCAATTCTATCCCTATTTGGACCAGACCAATTTCATTTTAACCTGGTCCCCCAACCAAATTTAAAATCCGCCCATTTCATATCTTTGATCCAGGTCGTTGATCATTTTGATCAACCGTCATAAACCCCCTTACCTTTTTTAACCCTGAACGACCTACCTTAATCCCTAAATTCACTCTGATAGCCGCCTTTGAAGCCCTTCATCTCTCAAACTCTCTCAAAACTCTTTGGAATCCTAGCCTCCTCCTACCTGATTTCATCAAATTTTCACCGGAATCTGTGGCTTCTCAGGCTATGGACGGTTTATAATCACCCCCCTCCACCACTAAACCATGGTTTTTCGAAGCTTCTAGACCTGACCTCGACAGCTCTCTTCCATATCTTCTCAGATCTTTGGTTCTATGTCCCCTCCGGCCTTTGCTCCGGCAGATTGAAGATTCAGGAGCCTGATTCCAAACCTCTCCAACTCGGGATCTAATTCTTCTTCCAAGCCTTTCTCATTTCTAGGGTTTCTCCAAAACCCTAAGCTATTCGAGGTTCTTTCTCTGTTGTTTGCTTAGATCTATGTTGTATCTATGCTTTACTTGACATTTGAAGTGTTTCCCCAAAATTTCCTTTTCCAAAATTGTTTGTCTTCGATTTAGGGTTTCTGAAAGGTTTTAAAAAAAATCTTTCTGATTCTTCTTCTTCTTCTTCTTCTTCTTTTCTTTATGTATGTTTGTCTAATAATGCTCGCGTGATTTCTTCTTACTACGTATGTACTGACTCTTTACATTTCTTTTTCTACTATACATGTTACTTTGGCGCTCACATGTTAATCCTTGTTATGTTTTCTCTGCTCTTTTACTATATGTGTTTACCATTGAGTTCTTTGATTTTGTTTTACTGAACTCTATACGTGTTCTTGCTAAACATGTTTCATCTACTTTTGTTTAATTTTGTATCACCTCTTTCTTCTAAATTTGTTTAAGTTCCAAGTTTTCTCAAATATGTTCTTCATGATCTTGAATCAGCTTTCTTTCTTGGTATCATATCTGTTTGTTTCTCATCAGTCTCTGAAAAAGACCTCTGAGTTTATTTAAACGCCTCGCCTTCTCATCTCTATGTCTGATTCGATTTGAAACCCCAATATTTAGGGTTTCCTTTGGCGATTTTGATTTTGTGTTCGAGTTAGGGTTCCAATTTGGGATCCTGGACTCTCAGACTCATTGTGAGTCTGCAAACTGGACTTGTACCCCTTCTTGCTTATGATTTTCAACCTTTCAATGTTAGACTATTTTTCTAAGTAACATGACAACTCTTTTGTTTGATTTGCCTGCTTTATATATATAAGAAGTTCTTCTTTCAAAAATGGTTTTTGCCAATAACTAATTGATTTTGAATTTCTTTAATGAAGTTTACTTGATTGTTACTAAATTCATTTAAATTAAACCTTTCTTTACCCCTTTCCTGACTTGGTTCATTCGAGTAAAAACCTTCAACTTCGATTTCATTGGCTGTTTGATTGATTCGTTTTCCTTATTTTTCATAAATCGTGTACCATTGGACTTTTGCCTTAAATAACTTCTATGTATTTACCCTATATTGTACTTCTTGGGAAATATTTCTGATTAACTCCTTCCTTAATTGTCTTTTACCCGTTAAAAATTAGAATCCCTTAATTAAAGGAGATTGATTTCAATGTTATTACCCTACTTTTTCTTACTTGTTTTCTGCACTATAAAAGGGGCACAATCTTTCTGCAATTAGACACCTTGAACCTTCAGTTCAACACTTTCAACTTACACAACTTACAATAAAATACGTCTTTGAGTTCAATCCTCAAGCACAAATTACTCACTTGCAATTTCAATACTCTACTCCCTTCTAAGATCTTTTGAAACCGTTTCTTGCAACTTGGCTTCTCAAGACTACTGTTTTACTTGTCCGTTTTCCCTGAAATTGGTATGTTCTAATTTAACTTTTCTGCCTCACCCCCTATGTGTTTATTTACAGTTTCTGTATTCTTGTTTACTTTGCTATTCATGTTCTGTAGTTGCTATTCTGCACTTATACATTTCACTAGAAATCTTGCCTATAAGTTATTGCATCAATACATATAGAGACCATGCCTATAAGTTCTGCATTTATGCATATCATATAGGAATCCTGCCTATAAATTATGCACCCATACATCTCGTGTAGAAATCCTGCCTATAAGTTGCTTCGTTACTGCATTAGAAATCCTGCCCATAAGTTGTTACATTACTACATTAGAAATCTTGTCTATAAGTTATTGCATAAATATTTATAGACACCATTCCTATAAGTTTCTGCATATAGAAATCATGATTATAGGTTTTTCTGCACTTCTGCATATATATCTGTCATTAGGCAAACAGTCTCTAGGTTAAAATAATAAAAAGTTGCATCCTAGATACCATGCCTACAGGATTCTTGCATCTCGATAATCGTTTTAAAATCAATAACGCTTAGAAATCCTACCATAGGGGCAGCCATTTGAATATGATTCATCTATTTCATCTATAAGTCTAAAATCAGTAGCCCCTCCTTTAAAAATCAGTATACTTCCACCTAGGCAAGCCAGTAGGTAATTGATTAACTATGTCAGTCCTTGATAAACTACAACCAGACAAGGCCCAATTCGGACTTCTCATTTGAGAAATATGTGATGAAGCAATCTGTCCTAATGCTAAATTTATTTCAGACTAAAACCAGTACCTGAAGTCATGCGACAATTTTCTTCCTTTTGAGGTGGCCTGTTTGAGCTATTTAAGCTGCTATGTGTTCCCCCTAACTGCTTAATGTGTTTTATTTGTCGCATTAGAATTTTATCCCTTCAAACTCTTAAAAGCCCCAATCTCCTTCCCTTTTAGGACTCGTAGTCCCAAATGCCTCTGGGAATGATAGGATTGGGAAGGGTAATAGCATACAATAAGTACCGATACTATTTCGCATTTTAATACCTTAACGGGGTGGGAAGGGCAGATATGGACTTGATGACCGATGCGCTAGCACCACGTGCAACCCCTCTTCTGAGGAGTGATTGCCGGGTATTGCATTGATGTGATCCATATTATTTATAAACCTAGGACCCCCTTTCCCTTTACTTGTTTATGTTTATTTTTTAGAATTTTTTAAACCATTTCTTCAAAATTTCTGCTTTCTTTATTTTCTTCAAACTTTCAATTCACTTGCAACATTATGTGTCAATCCCCTTCTATTTGAGACCTCTATCTGCTTACTTGTTATTTAAAGTCACAATTGTAATATGGCCGGGAACCAGACTAGTGGAACTTGGGGGGTGCCTAATACCTTCCCCTCTAGATAAATTTTAGCCTTTACCTGAACTCTGGTTTTCCAACTCAAACCCTTCCCTAGTGTCCTAATTCACTTTAATCATTAGGTGGCGACTCTTCAATTTAAACCCAAATTCCCATAAGGGAACGAATTGTCCTCCCAAATGTCATAAACCCGATTTCTCTTTTAGGAAAAGGGGGCGCGACAGCATGGCAACTCCGTTGGGGACTTCTTAAGACTTTTACCATTTCATGTTACTTTTGACTTTACTGCTTCTTTATTGCCTTTATTTAATGTCTTTATCTCTTTTCTACTACAAAACTGACTTGGCTCTTTATTTCTTTTCTTTAATGCTTTCTTTTACCACTTTCCTTCAATACTGTAGTAATTATGAGCAATTATTGTAATCATTACTTTATGAACGTGAAAATACATGACAAGTTTTTTCATTCTTATAATTGCATATTCAACATCATATTCCACTCATGCTAAACAAAATACCATAGCAACGCTTATAAGGAGTAGTTGCGCCCTTCCGATATTATCACCCCTAAATTTGGCAAAGGCGTATTTGCGGTAAAGCCAGTCGATCAACGGTGTAGTCGACGGTTCCGTGCCTTTCCCTCTTGAGTTGTCCGCTCAAGGGTACCGGTCTAACACCCCACAAAAACCTTACTCTATTCAACTGTTCATGCATCATGGTCAAACCTAGCTGAGTCAGTTATGTTGTCCGCATAATGACTCTTTAAGATAGACTTGTCCAAAGTCCACTGGGTTTCTCTGGAACCCAAACGGACACTCCCACGTCAGTGCATTTATCTGGAGAACTAAATGCTACTTATGCCAATTATTGATATTTAAATAGTCGAGTCTGGCGGGGGTAAGGGCCTAACACTTTGTTTTGTAGAAATGAGGCATGAAGTCCCCAGATTAGTCATGGTAACAGACATCCACCCAAGGTTGCTAAGCTGGTGGAAGACGTTCACTCCAGTGATCAGACTCTCATCCGCAAATATTTTGGAAATTTGCCTTCTCTTCTGGAAACCCAACCCAACAACAAAATCATAGAGGCTGCAACCCTATTCTTGGATGGCGAAAAATCTGTGTTCCGCTTCGGGGACCTTGAAATGACATATTTGCTAGAGGAAAAAGGAGGGCTAGCTGGTATCTCACGGGAGACTCCGAGTTTGCTTATGCCGGAAAATCGCAAGGATAGGGGTTTGATCAAAGTGATGGGACTGAAGAAGAATCCAGAATTGACTTGCTTGAAGGATTCCTATATTCCTTTCGACTATATGTACGAGAGGTTCGGCCATAGCAAGTCCTACCACACTTACCCGGATGAATTTTCCCTCACATCATTGGGGTATATCCACAAAAGGGTCTTCGTCTTTATGTTATATTTTTAGGGGATTATAGTATTTCCTGTGAAGAAGGCTAGGATCTATACTAGACTAGCCATGGTCACCAAAACCTTAATGGAATGAGTTGGCGGGCAGCCTTTTAACATAGTACCTATGATCGTTGCGGAGATATACCGAGCCCTGGAGAAATGTCAACGAGGGGCCAAGCACTTTGAGGGTTGTAACTTACTGCTCCAACTCTGGCCCATGGAGCATCTCCAAAAGAGATTCTATACAGGGATTAGGATGATCATATTTCCTTCCATCAGCCAAGGCGAATGAACTATATGCCTAACATGTTTGCTCAACTAGAAGATGCTAAAGGGTCGGTAGAGTTGTTCGAAAATCTGAAAGAGGACCAAGTACAATGGATGTTCGAATGTTTCCCTACTGAAGAGTTCATTGTCCGATCTTGGTAGGCACCGTTTCTTATATTCATTGGTCTGAGAGGAACTTATCCCTATGTCCCTCTCCGAGTCATGAGGCAGGTAGGAAGAAAGCAGGTTATACCAAGGTCGAAAAAATGAGTCACTTCAAGGCCGACCTTTAGGATAAACATAGCCCTTAAAAGTGCCAAGCCCAACACATGTGGCACTACAAAATCATCATGGGAAGAGATACTATTGAACTAGATAGATTATCACGCCCCAACCTCGGGAGGCGCGACCGGCGCTCAATCAAGTGAACTCGACTGAGCAAGCCTTTCCGAACACTTCCTACCCCAACTCAATATAAATGCGGAACTCATGCCTCTGATTAATTTGAACGATAATACACGGTGTATACCACATTACTGGTTCAGTTCATATCATAAAAATTTACCGTTCATAAGCTAGCTTCATGGATTCTATTAGAGTTACGTCTTAAGGAGATCACAAGTTTAGGATCACAACATATACATATAGTGGAATCCCTGAACCCCCGTACATAACCCACACTAGTGTCTTTGGAGCCTCTAAGGATACAATAGATAAGCATGACTATGTCGGCAACAAGGCCCCGGCTATGCCTCAAAAGTGAAAAGCTGTAATAACAAAAGATACACCATATAGCGCCATTGAAGAATAAGGGCCTCACCGAGACTTCAAGTAGATGAACGCTCCGCTACACACAGTCGGCACTGTCCGCTATGGAGCCACCTACAATCATAACACGAATGTAGCGTCCCCGGTGAAAGGGACGTCAGTACATTTGAATTGTACTGGTATGTATAACTGAACACCATTTTACTAGAAAGAACTAACAAATAGATACAAGCAATTAATACGGGAAAATCAAAGAAGCAACTCATATAATTCTTCATACAATTCTCACAACACATATTAGGGCAATTCTGTCACGTGTTCACCACTGTTCTCATCACCACCGCCATCTCGAGCGGAGTCCGGTCACGACCCGACCGGCCAGGTCACCTCATTGGAGGTATTGTTCACAATCAATATTTCATTTCCCTTATCCGGAATCCAATATCGGCACATTACCACCATGTGTGCGGTATGGTGTCTGATCACGACCCGACCGACTAGGTCACATCATTGGAGGTATTACTCAATTCTCATAAGTCAACACCTTCAAATATCTATCCCACACATATCAAGGATAATTCATGTTACAAATCACAGATAAATGAGCACATAGCAAGCATGAATAGTTCTTTATTTCAATGTCGGCTTATAACCTAAGTAATTTAACGCATAATTATACTTTTCATCATTCTCTAATTATCAAGATTTGTGCATTATTCATATTGAGGCACATCCTTCACTAATATGTATAGTTATATGAAATTCAATTAATGCGTAATGAAAATCAATATTCTAGCCAATTTAACTCTTACCATACCTTCGCAATGACAACGGAGCTCAATTTCTAATAAAAAGGGGTTTTAGCCATACATACCTCAATAAAGCTTTTCCTTACTCTTTTACAAATTTTTGGAACTCTTAGCGCTTCGATCTATTGAGCAAGAATTTCAAATTAAATTGAGAATTAGAGACAAAACTAAAGTTCTAGCTTAGTTCGAGCATATCGTCAAACACTAAAGGTGCATTATGACCTTAGGCCCCTTTTTGTGAGGAATTTCTTTCTTTTTGTACCCCTAATTGCCTCTTTTTTAATTTTTCTACTTTCCAATACTCTATGGTGGTATGCATGCAAGAGATTCATTCTCATACCCATGAATTACTTCCCCAATGACCCCACATGGCTAAGTATACGAATATGAGCTGATGTGATGGAGCCTTACCTCTTGGGATGAAGATTTAGGTGCCTTCACTTGATTAGTTTCAAGGATATAGTAAGATTCTAAGGAGAATTTTGATGGGGGACACTTTCCACCTCTAAGACCCTCTTTCTCTCTCTAACAATCTCAGAAAATATGCTTAGAATGAGCCAAAATGTCACGCCCCAAATTTGAGGGACATGACCGGTGCTCGATCGGGTAGCCCCAATCAAGCGGACCAGGGTGCGTTTCCTAAACCACGTGTTACCCCTGTATTTTTCATTACTTAACAACCGAAGGATTAAGTAGTTCATAATTGAAATCACACTTTTTCAAACATTCCCAACATGCTTAATTACTTAACAAATTTACAACATACAAGGTCCGACAAATATCCACATAAGTCCATAATCCCATGTTTTCTGTCTACGGAGCCTCTAAGATATGAAAATGATAATAAAATACTTGCCGGTAACAAGGATCCGGCTATACCTTACACAAAACCAAAATAAGACTCCAAAATAGAAGTGGCATGAGCCACGCAGGGCCCCGAGAGGAAAGGGGCTCACCAAACGGCCAGTGGAAGACGAAGGAGTGCTACTGCCGATGAACTGAAGTACCAGCTACGAATCCACCTACAATCATAACACGAATGTAGCGCCCTCGGCAAAAGGTACGTCAGTACACAAGAATCGTACTGGTGTGTATAAACAAGCTTTGTCCCAAGTAAACACAAGCCATAGACAATTAAGCCACGGTAATAGAGACAATGAACAGATACATAAGAATTAACAAGTCAAGCCAACCAAGTCTTTCGACACCTA